>VXAL01000675.1:0-22715 GCA_013399475.1 Chauna torquata | reverse complement strand
GGGGGGAGGAAAGATGCAGGCTGAATATTATGCCTGAATTTTCTATTATTACTATATCACTGTGTCAAAATTGAAAGCAATGTAAGATTTCTCAAGAGGGGCCATCCATAATGCATTGCAGAGCTGTGTGTAGGTGTTTTATGAAATGTATTTTATTCAAACCAGTATATACAACACTAACATTATTGAAAGAAATTGAAGGCCCAGTCTCCTCTCCTTAAAATATTCATTATTCATGTTATAGTCCTTTAACAAAAACTAAAGCCAAATACATATTCAATTTATTTTTTTCCCATTCAGACTTACCTACAATTCATCTCTGGTGTCCAATGGAGATGAAATGTCCTCTTATTATTCCTGTATTAGCTTCTGACAGTTCAATTTCTCTGAGTGCTGTGTTTGAGACAACCCTTAACAAATAGCCACACAGGTAATTGCTCTGATCCAAATTTCTTGCCAAATCTTTTAGATCTAATGTAGATCGCAGGCAGTAGGATGTTGACACATTCTGATTCAGCCCTGGCAGCTGACTCTGTGAGGCTTTTTCTTCTGATAAATATTATTAGAATAGCTTTCAACACATGCACAGTTTCACTCTCTCTTTCCCAATAGGACCTTGCAAAGGTATTGTGCCAGAAATGCTCCGCAACCTTGTTTCTGTCTTCGTTGTGCATTCACAGAAATTAAGAAGGTTATCTGGTGGTTTTAAATTGCTATTACTTTTCAGGTGACTTCCTGGAAGTCAGTTCATACAACTTACTAGCACCCTGAACACCTAACGACTGCTGTAAAAACGCTGTAAGACAAATTCATCTCCAACAAGTTTGAGGCTATCCTTTATATTGCGCTTTTCCCTGATGAGGTTTAAGGGACTCATTTGACAGAGTTTCCACATGGAAACTTAAGACACTTACCAAGACCAGGGCTCTCCTGGGTGAAGCAGTGTGTATTCAGAAAGCAAAAGCTCGCTGCTTTTCAGCAGGTTACGATCTGAAAGAGATTCAATAGGAGACAAAGGAAACTTCACAATTTTAGAGAGGGGAAACTGAGGCAGGAAGACATTATGGACCATGCTTCTCATATCATATTTAGAGGTCTAAGGTACCTAACTTTTTTTTTTTTTTTTAATGTTGTCTAAATTATTTTCAGGATCTGGTACTCTAATGGGCCAGTCTTCCCAGGAAGCTTGTGGTAGAGATGCAGGGTGACACAGCTACTCCTCCATTTTAATCACAGGCTCATTAGCCCTTCTACAGACTGCCATAATTTTGCTTTGTCCCCCCAGTGGGGTTTTGTGTTCCAGAAGATTTTGCCTGTGATGAGTTACTATTGATTTTTCCAGGCTGCCATTAATCTTTCAAGCACTTTTAAAATAAAAACCCCTCTGGATTATAAACACGTCTGTACCGTTTTGTCACTGAAATCAGAGCTGAAAATGCTGCCTTCTCCCTGACCCAACTCCCTCATCTTTCCCTTAGCTAGGTGTACTTATATCTATCAAATAAACGCAATGAGCCCTCTGGCAGCAAAAGCTTAATAACAAGGGCTCAAAACAGTCAGAAAGACAAAGAGAGACAGACTCCTGAGCTGCCATAGCTCCTGCTAGCTCAGCGCAGGGTCTTGCGTGGGAGTGGTCATCTGCTGTGCCGAAGGGACGGTGCCTTTAGTTCTCATGGTGAATGATAGGGAGCTGAAGAAAAAACACTTTTCCACTGGGAACAGTGCTTCCGTAGATGTTGCACTTACTTTTTGTCCCTGGTGAAAGCAGGCTAGTGCATGCCACAGAATCTGGATGAGGAAGACCCCTTCTTTGCTTTCTGAAAGCCAGATCCTCTACATGTGCGCGGTTGCAGCTAGGATTTGCTCACAAGTCTAAAGCCAGGAATTAGCTTGCTTTTCCTCCTTGTTCCAGTCTAAATGTGAATAGCAGAAATGTCTGTCTTGCATTGCAATGTAAATATTAAACTGATACATAAAGATTAGTGCCGGTGGGCGGTTTTAGCAGAATGCTGACGGCATGCCGCGGACTGAGAGCCAAGTTTCCATCGCATTCACATGCCAAAACAGTGCCTTTACAACACAATGCCACACAAAGCTGATTAGAGCTGCCCCAACAGTTCTTCCTTCAATCTGGCCATAAACATGCTCTGGGAGGGCCTGAGAGCAGGTAATGGCCCTTTGGTGTCAGAAGTGGTTTTCCTGATAGGAGGAAAATCACCTACTGGTCCACTAGCAGTTTCCAAGGCTCTAGATACCTAGAAAAGACTCCAACTTAGCAACTCCTGACCACCACAGGGAGCTGGACAGTTGCTATCCCACCTTTCCCCGAAGAGCAGGACCAAACAGGCAGCAGCAGAGAAGCCAAACCCCATGGCTCAGTGGCAACATTTTACGTTTCATTGCCAAAGCGGCTTTAACTAAAGTGTTGCACTGCAGGAAATGCTCATGGATTTGCTAGTGGACCAGCAGGATGCAAAAAAGTCCATTAAGCTGATCTCACCACCTCAACTACAAACATCTTAACTGAAAAATTCATCTTCTGCTGACTCAGCTTAAAAATTAGCGAAAACATATGCTGTGTGTTGGTACAAAACTCTCGAAAAATTAAGGCCAGCTCACTAAAAGATGTTTTTTGCCCCTGCAAAGTTAACACTAGATAAAACTGGTGGACCAGGAGCATTTTCCCCTGAAGCTAGTCAATATAAAGAACAGCATGGAGGTACAGCTGTGTGTCAGCATCCCAGCAAGCACCAGTAAGAGATGTCGACCTACCATCTGAGTCAAGACTAATTATCCTTGCTCTAGGTCTTCCTTGCTATTTGGCATACAGGTGTTTTAAAGTACATGTAAGTGTTGCCAAGAACTGTCCAGTGCAAGGGAAATACTAGCAGTTATCCAATTTTTTTCTGAACTGGCTGCATGTGCACTTCCAAGCCCAATCCACCCGTAAAGTGAAATGTTAGCACAGTCCTTGAGAAAGCTAATAAACGTAACTGCACATTTGCACAGATGATGGGAGAAGACATCTGACAAGAAGTAGTTGTATTGTACAGCCCACAGCAACTTGCTGGGCTATAGGACAACAGAAGAGAGTTCATGAAATTATTATGGTTCCCAGTTGCTGTCAAGTCCTATTGTCACTTGGGTGGTGCTAGGCATTATCAAACATGTCGAGTTACATCTGTTATTACTGTAGGGGGAAAAAGCACAATTTTTTTTTTTCAGAAAAATAAATTATTTATGTAAATATAGTGTATTTACCCATTTTCTCAACTACCAACAAGCAGTGGGATTCACAAAACTGGGTGGAGATTTTGTTCTTTTATTTTTTTCCCAGAAAGGTGAAGTGATTTTTGGGTCTAATAAAGCTTGGGAAAGTCTGAAAAGGCTCACTTGTATAAGGGCAAATGTATCTTTCAAATGTGTCTGACTGAGAGGAAGTAAAGCTTTAAAAAATAATTAAGATTTCCTTCAAGTGCCTCATTCACAATAGAATTTCATAATATAGTTATGCTAAGAGGAAATGAATGCCTCTCATTTGAGGTTATTACCACAAATGAATTAAGTGAGCAGATACCTTTTGGAGCCTGGTTTTAAAATCTGGATTCAGTCAGAAATGGAGCAGGTCCAAAATTCTTGTGGTAGCACAATGGCACATGAGCATGATATGTAGTACCAAGGTTCTGGTGCCCAGGTCAGGACGACCCTGCTACATATTTAATGTGTATGTGCTGCACTCTGTCTGCACTTCATTACAAGTGGCTGTTGGCAGCATGTAGCCGGTGACTTTATGGCAAAATAAAACAAATGAAAAGATGTTATTTTTGAAATTCATCTGAAATAACAAACTTGGAGTAGTCCCAATAGCTCCCATCCTCACCCTACTGAAATCAACAGAAGATGAGCACTGAGCAGCTGTGCTGGCCTGGATGTGCATGACCAGCTTCACCTCTCTCTGGCTCTATTTCTTCACCATTAGTCTGTTCTCAAAAGCAGGTGGGAAAAGTGTGTATTGAATCAGGTTATAACTGATTATCTTGGCTAAATATGTTTACTGAGTCACACAACTGGAGTAGTGTAAGTAGTCCATCTGATATGGACTACACCTTATTTAATATGAACATTTGGTTTTTCCTCTGAGGATCCCAAAGCTCCATTGTTAGATGATCCTTCTTTTTTAATTAATCTCAAATATCAGCTGCCTGCTTCTAAGTCAAAGCTTCCCTATCCAGGGAAAGGTAAGGATTGCTCTCAAATTTAAACCAACCCTTCTACTTATGTAAAGACTATTCAGGGACCCTCCACAGGAGACACTTGAACATCTTCTCAGGACGGTATTGAGTCTACAGAAGCATAGATACACAAATTAGCACTCTATTAACTGTTCAGGCGGTACTGGAAACAACTCTTCAAGCTTTTATATTCATCTTTTGTGCCTTCAGCACAGCATAAAGCAGAGAATCTCCATCTCTACCTCATGATGCTGCAGCAAAGTGCCCTCTTTACTGGTACTGAGGGCTTCCTAATTTCTTACCTTGTGTTGTGTGCTAGAGCCTGCTCCAAGTAAAATGGCATTTCTGGTGATCAAGGCGGACAAAGATGGAACTCAGTTTGTTTGAAAAAACATTTGACTTTGTAACAATAACTAGGTTGTTTTTTAATGAATTCTTTCAGCGTAAAAATTAATGCCAAGAATAAATACCTTCTTAAACAGCTACCCTATGTGTTCAGTCCATGAACATAAGGATTTATAACCTTGTTAACAATTAATATCCGCTCTTCCTGCAGTAACTTCTCATTATAGTGGGCTTTTGTCTCTGTACTTCAACATTTTTTAAATAGCATTTGCTGAGTGTAGTATGATTTCCTGATAAAAGACATTAAGTCTGACTCTTGTCGCTAATTCTGCAAGGTGATCACTCTATTTCAGCTGCATACTTTGATATTATCATTAAATGTACAATAAGGCTGCTAATTCCTTAGCTGTTCTGCTCAACACACACAGGAAAGACTCAAACCAAGGCCAAATAAGTAAGTAAAATACAGGTTGACATGGAGACCAATTTAGTAGCTCCTCTGTAAGTACATCTGCAAATAAATGTGTCTCTTGTGTTTTCTCAATATTTGAAACAAGATGATACAGAGAAGGGCACACAGCCTTCAGCCCTGTGGGACTCGACTGTTGCATAGTCATAAAATAAATATCTAGCTGTTGCTTTCCACATCAAGTATCAACCATGTGGAAAGGCTTACAAGGGCCTCCAATCAGTTGTTTAATCAGCTTTCCATGATAAAATAAATAATAAAAAAAACCAGACATTCAGACAGCCTACTTGTGTGTAACTGATATGCTTGATTTGTGAGAATTACGGGCAGTAATCATATTATCATTTCCATTAGATTTTTCTCTTCCACACTTTTCATAACTCAAGTGATTCATCTAGTAGATGAATATACAGGCACAGACGAATACTTCAAAATGCTTTCTGGAGCTCTTTATGTTTAATTTGTCACATAACAAGTTCATCTCACCTAATTTTCCAAGAGCTGAAGTTGTTACTACAAGCACAAAGACGTGAAGAATGCCATGCCGTGGAGTAGGAGAGGGAAGAAGAAACTGGACTTGGGAAAAGGAGGCTAAGAAACAGCGGTGTGTGCAGTAGCTGCTAAACGAAGGATTAGAAACTGGTCTCCAGTGTGAGAGGAAGGAAAGAGGAAGAACAACTAGGCTGAAAGAGCAGGTTTCAACATTTCACAGATACTTGCAAATTGAGAAGGATCTGGCGTGGATGAGGTAATGACAGCAGACAAGTGCCTCGCACAGGAGTCCAGCTGGTCAGGGCAATACAAAGCTGCCTCGGCTGTCAAGACTTGAGGGTCGCATCATGTGTCATCGGAAAGATCAGTTCCCCTGACTAACGACAGCGCCAGTGCTCTTAGTCAGGACCTGTGATGTTGAAGCCGGTGACGATCCCCTGCACCTCAGAGAGGGATGAAGATTGACAACTGGAAACGAATAGTTACAACGCTTTCATTATCTTTTGTATGAAAAATTCCTAGAGTATTATTAATTTCTGATGATACTTGCAATCAGTAGAACTCATTCATTTTTTAAGTTTCGCTTATTTGCAGTGAATGGGTCTGTTTCTCAGCTGGGTAGCTGCATTCATTTTGCAATAATGGTGTTTGTTTGACATCTGAGAAATTAACAATGCAAATGCCTTCATGTCTTCATAACGCATTTAAAATAAAATATCTCCTCATACAGAATTGATGGCATGACTGTTAAAAGGGCTCCATAATAGTCAAACTATTTTTCAAAACCCATTATGATGTTAGGCACTTGGCTGTGATGGGATTGTTTCTTGGGGCCCAGCAGTAGCCACATGCCCCCCCCAGAGAAACCTGGGAGTCACTGCGAGACTCTGCTGCAGTTTTATTTCTTCCCTTGCACCTGGGGGCAGCCTGCGTCTCTGCAGGATGCAAAGCAGGATGCAGCGATGGATGCAAACCTGTGCCTGCTGGCTCCTGAGCAGCAGGAGCAGCTTTGCCTCTCTCCTGAAGGTGGCCATGGCAGCAGATAGCCCCAGAGAACCCCTGAGCACCCCAATGCTGGACATTTTAAAGAGAATCTTGCAGTGTTATGCGTTATAATTCAGATTCATGTGCTAATACAAGAAGCTTACTGACAATAAAAGTCTTTTTTAATGCTCATATTTACAAACAAGTCTGAAAATGTTTAGCAAATACTGGAAGTGGAAAAGAGAGGAAGAATAAAAAATAAAATTGAAGGTGCTAGGTTTTAAAAATCTCATTATTTTTAAGCAAATCTTCTATTGTTATTATTATTTTGGGGCCTGAATGTAGTCTGTTAGCACACAAAAATAATGGTGCATTACATTCCTGCCCTGGCTGACAAGAAAGCTCACAACCATTCGTACTGTACAGTTTATGTTGACCTCCTGTTTCTATAACCCACTTATGCCTGCTCATTTCTGCATTTTTGTTGGTTCATAACCATGAGGAAAGCCCTTTGTATACCAGCCATTGATAAATTCTCATTTACAGGAGGCAATAACTTCCTTAAAAATTTGCATAATGTTTTTACTGGTCATTTAGGGCTGTTGCATATTATATTAAACCTTAAATGGCAGATTTTTATTATGCATTAAGCCACAAATAGTATTACAAATCCACCAGCCTCACTGGAATATTTTCTGTTTCCTGAAATTTAATTGTGTTGCAAGCCAAGGCAGCTCATAAGCTTCAATAAGTCTCATTACTAAATTGGGATGTTGAACCGGCTATTTCAGATCACTTACATTAACTAAAATGGACACATTATATTGCCAGCAGGTCTGCAAGGACTGAGGTCATGGGAAAGAGCTTCAAGGATGGACTGAGGAGAAGTCCAGCTTGAAGAGCACTTTAAAGCTTGGATTCAGGTCTTCTCTGTGCCTCTGAAGCTCTGGCATTGGGAACAATGTGTGCACATATATATGTAGACACACAGGATAAGATACAGCCTCCAGAGACATCAGGTTTCCTCCAGGAGCTTCCCTTAGGGCAGAGGGATGTAACCAGCTGCAGGCCGCTGCTAGGGCTGTCACAGACATAGCTGCTGTCCAGGTGAGTAGGGGGAAAGAGGACTTTGGGAAATTGCACTTTCGTCTCTGGGAGTATGGTTCACTGGGGCTAGCAAACCAACCAGGGCCACCACTGATTGCTGATGTCACCCGAGATCTACTTCAGGAGCCATTAAGTCACCTTAAAGTCTCTCATGGACATCAGATGGCTTTGAATTAGAGCCCGAGGTCGGGCTTAGCTTAAGTTTACCTGGCAGTGTGATTTGTCCTCATATATGTAACTGGACTCGGTAACAAGTGCTCGGCTGTCATGGACCACCTCACCACTTAAATTAACTTGCTTAGCTGGACTTTTAAATACAGCTGTTTTAAGAATGCAGTGTACCCTAGAAAGTAATTTGTTTCTTTAAGATTTATAGTACCAAATGCCTAGGCTGATTTCGATTTTAGAGAAGGCAGCAACTGGTGAAGTGGGTAATTTGAAACTTAACATATTTCTCCTCCCTGAGATCCAAACACATTAAAATTAGGTGCAAAGTGTTTCTAATTTGTCAATCATTCCTTATGTAATTTCATTCCTCCCAGAAAATTGCCTGGGAGAGTGTCTCCTTCTTCCTTCATCTCCTTTCCCTGCACCGCTCGTTCGACTTGAGCCCGGTTCAGGCAGCACCCCCGCACCCACCTTCGCGTCGTCTCCGTCATGCCAGCTGCTGCCTCCAGATGACACGTTTCTCCTGCCATCTGCAGAGGAGCCGTGTAGACAGGGTAAAGATAAAAGGACAGCCGAATGAGCCTTCCATCCAAAAGACAAGCTCTGATGCATAACTACCGTTAAAATAGCCTTAACAGAGGAAGGAGCAGAAGTATTCAAACACCTCCGAGAAAAAATGGTTCTGCTGATGTTTCCCATAAAGCCTGTTAAGTACCAGAAAAGGCATATGACAGCCTTTTTTCTTGTGAAGTTTCCATCCCATGTCTATAGCAAAGAAAGTTCAGATAGGTTTGTGATTTACAGTCGTCAAAGTATACGCAGTGTGACACAAAACCAAAGCAAAACAATCAGTTCTTGGGGTTTGTCAAAAATGCTTACATTTACATCAATTTCACAGAGCACTTGGAAAGGTTCATAAAATCTAAGCCCAAGTTTCAGGGCTGCATTTCATGCTAGCTGTGCAGAGAGAGACGGATAGTTATCTGCTTGATTCAAAATGAGTTCGTGTCAAACACAACCAGAAGGCTGGATGAAGCTCAGCATCACATCAAGCTACTCAGAGAAAACCTGAGCTAAGCAGCCCCGCTTTCCAGCTTTGCTCCAGCTCTAACAAACATATGTAAAGAGTGTTTAACTGATCCACCCTCCGGAACCGTAAGAGATCAGCCTAGCAGTAACATGTAATTGTCAGAGAATGTGTCTATCTGCAGCTCGATCATAAATTCTGCTCAGAATTTGAATGTACTGGTGCTATTTACAATTTGAGACCCCTGAGCCCAGCCTGAACTACTTTGACAATTTGATAGCAGCTGTCTTTTCTCAAATGCAGGAGTACTGGCTTTGCTGTAGAGGACTGATTACTCTCTGAGAGTGGCCATTATCAGCTCAGGGCAAAAATACCCGGTCTGCTACTATAGTAACAGGTGTGCAATGCTACAAATGGATAGATGCAAAAAAAGGGAGATGCAAGAGCAAGAGAAAATCCTGTTGAGGATTTCATGTCTCTCAAATTCCTTTACAGCCTGACCTTTTGGTACTCTTCTGAGTGCTTGTAACTACAGATGTCCTATGCGGTGCCTGAGTCACCCCTAAACCCAGCACCAAGGTTTGGCTCCTTGACCTCTCGGCAGTGCGGGATTTTCATCGGCTGCTTACTTGCTGCATGAAGCAGCATTTCATGGTTCCTCGTCGTAGATTTATCTGCCATTAATGCCCCTGAGTGCCCCAATGTTTCTTGTGTTATGAGATAAACAAAAAAGACTACTCAGTGAGTGCCATGCTCTTCAGGCTTAATCCCTGCCCTAGACAGGTCCTGCCCACTCCTTGCCCATGCCAGGTGGACGATGAGCATGGAGGTGTGCCCAGAGGCTTGCTATGCAGTGCCATGAGTAGTCTTTATTCATAAAATATGAGTTTTTTAAGAACAAACGTAGGTGGAATGTAGTGATGTTGGATTACTAGTACCCAGAACCAATTTTCCCTAATTCTCCTCCTTTTAGGAGCTGATAGCTTCCATCATAAGCTGGCACTTATCAAGCAAATGCAGCCTTTCAGGTTGGTAAAGGATGCCAAAAAAAGGCAAACTTACTCCTCCCCTTTCCCCTTACCTCCGATATTCTCTACCATTCATTTGGGGAAAGACAGGTCACTTGAGGGGATTCCTCCCACTTGCTGCCCATCTATGGCCTGTTGGCATAAGCAAGCCTTAACTAGTGCACATGCCACAAAGCCAGCAGAGCTGCAGAGGAACCAGCCCCACTCCATCACGCCTTGCGCATCTGCAGCAGGAACCATTTCTGCAGCAGGAAGAACAACATAGCTTGATTTTCAGGCATCAGATTTACCCTGCAGCTCTGGCAGAGAAGGGAAAAGAGAGGGGTGGGGGGAGAAAAAAAATCAAGTTTTGATTTTTAAAATGAGCAAATTGATGTGGAAGTCACAGATGGTGAATAAATATGGGGCATAGAATTGTCATTTGGCAGCCAGTTCTCCTGACCGATTTAAGAGGGATATGCTGTTATCCAGTTTGGTTCAGGGAAAATATATTCTGGGCAGCAGTTAGTCATTTAAGAGGCCTCATTGTTTCATAAAATATATTTGGGTTTGATACAAACATAATTAATTCAGCTTTCTAATATTGTGTTTGAACCAAACCCAAAATATGTGTTGCGAACATTTATTCTTTTATATCATTTATTGATTCCAGGTTCTTTTCTGAAGGCTTAGATTTAAAAAGGGATTTGCAACAAAGAAAGAACATTTGGGGTGACTTCAGCTGGTGCAGCAAACTCCATTCTTATGCACTGTTTTGAGATGTGCCTCCAAATTATCTGACAAATGATGTGTTCCAAATTAAGTCCCTCATTACCCATGCTTTTCTATTGCTAAGTGCTGCACAGCATTCCTCATTATTATACCGCTGTATTTTGGGGACTTGTTAAGCTTTGCTTGTTGGGTCTAGCAACTGAAGCAAAGAATTTGAATCAGGCATAGCAAAGCCACCAGTTCTGCCAGCTGAATCGCTGCACAACTGCATTTAAACTCACGCTTTGGTTTCTCAAGTGGCAGACTTTGAGGAGACAATGATCTTCTAAACACCATCAAGATCTCCAGCCCTCCTGATCCAGAGGCTTCTTCTCTCCCAGCTGCCCATGCAGGTCTCCATGGTGTTGTTTAGCAAACTTGTGCTTTTGATGCTGAAGCAAAGGATATAGACAATGAATTGGAATGCAAAATAGTTTTTTTCTAGGTGAGGAAGCAGCTTGTTGTCTCCCACGTTATCCTGCTGCTCAGTGGGTCTTGCTCTGCACCCAGGTGACTGCAGCCCCTGTTGGCCAGTGCTACAAAGCTCATCGTCAGTTAGCGAGTGCAGATTCTGCACAACCCAGGAAGCATCAGCCACCAGTAATAAGCACTGGCCCCAGACCTGCAAACCAGCCCTGCCTTTCCTTCCCAAAAATGTTTCCTAGTCCATGGCTTCTGCAAAATCCTCTTTTTCAACATACAGCACACAAAACTTTCCATGGTTGTTAGACCAGGTTCAGCGCCCAAGTTATCTGCAGTATAATTGCCAATGACTGACACTAGAGATGACAGAGGGGAAAAATCAGAGCTCCGCTTAGAGATCAGTCCCCTCTTCCACATCTATGTAACTCTGGGGACAGAGAGAGGAACTGGACACAAATATTTCAAAACTGAGCTGCAGCCTCCCATCCAGGTTAAGGGCTTCATGGTGTAGGGCACTGCTGCTGATCCCTCTCTGTAACCAAAGTGAACTGAGCTTTTTAAAACAAATGAACGAAGCCTACTCTGCCATACGATATCCTTCATCTGGTGGTAAATCAGGACTGTGCATGTCATCGCTGATTTGCAAAACACAGCCCTCCATCCAAGACATCAATGCTAATTAGCGAGATTTCTGCTTCAAATTAGTGACGCCAAAGCACTTTGAGATCCACACATGAAAAGAGCCAAAGTGTTACTCTACTCTTTGGTCACGGTGTTTGAAATAGATATCCTTTAATAGCTATGTTTGCTGCTAACAGGTAGCTTGGTAAACGAGCCCTGGTGCCCAGCCTCCCTCAGCAACACAAGGAGACAGGAGCAGAGCTCTTTGAAACTCCTCCACAATTACAGCCGTGTGCTGATGAACCCCGCTGGGGAGGGGGACCAAGGTGTTAACAAGTTTCAAAATACACATACGAACCAGAGCGATTAGGACTTTCAGAAAAGCCTTCAATGAGAATCCTTGCTGAGACAGAAATAGATATCTAGTTTATTAAATATCTCCAGAGATGAAAGTAACTTCTGATGGTATCTTCTCTGCTCACCACATTATCATATCAGTGATAAAAAGGCCAGTCAAGCTTCCTGGTTTTGGAACTCATAATGCAATTATTAATATTAGCCTTTTTTCGCCTTCTGTTAGATGGTGTCTGTGTGAGGGAGAGGTCGGGGAGGGGAGGCAGCCAAGGAGGAGAGGAGAACAGCACAGGTGTACCAGCACTGCCGGTTCCACCATGCTCTGCATTGATACAACTATGGAAAGAGAAGGCTCCCACTCCTTGGATTACCTGTTGTTGGTGATAAGAGGAATGTGCTGTGCTTGGTGCCAGCCGCATGCTTTGCAGGACACGCTATTGCCATGGCTACAGGGATGGAGCCAGGAGATGGAGAAGACCAGAGCACTCCACATCATCAAGTGCTTGGCTTCAAAATGCACAGCATTGAACACCCTCCGAGATTGCATTGACCTGCATGGATGAGGCGTGTTTGTGTTTCTCCTTGCTGCCAGGCTTTCTGAAGCTTACTGCATTCACAAAATACCTCAGGAAGCTGTTGTGTCAGGTGGTGTTAATCATCTCAGCATGACATGGAAAGGCAGGGGATGCTGCATGCAGTGGGACAGTGAGATGTGCAGTGTGCTGCTTCGATAATGCACAGTGCGAAAAGTGCCTTCTGCAGTAAAGAAGTAATAGTAGTTAGGGTTAATTGAAGGTTTAGAGCTAGGGAATCCCACTGGGTTGTACACATATGGTAAGCACATCCATCCACACATTTGCTGATGGAGAAATGGGAATGTGAAAGAGGACGAGCTGGCTGCAAACGCTTACCGGGAGGGATGAAGGTGAAATTAAAAGACAACTTCTGAAAAGTACTAATCAGATTTTCAAACCATAAATACTTTTTGTTTTAAAAAGAAAAAAGTCTATGTATATCCAAAGATAGAATGTTGACTGTGTAAACTTCCTATAATTTATTACAGACCTTAAACTAAAAACGCTCTAACTGGATGCCCATGTTTATCACTGCAGATAAGAGGAGGTCAGACCAATTAACCTGGCTCCCCCAGAACTGTTGTTCACAGAAGTGTGTAAACTCATGGTCTCTTTTGCTGGTAGTAAAGGAATATTCTTCTTGATTTCAGCTTGTTCAACCAGTGCAGCGCTGTGACTAGCTGACTCAGAAAGTCAACAAGTCAGGATATGTTCAATACACGAGTATAAATTAAGGGTGAGAGGAAAAGGTCTATCTTTTCAACGATCGCATCACAAGATGACCGGCGATAGTGCCCTCTTTCATTGTCTTTTACACACACGACTTTGATGCAGTGATATTTAAAGAATAAGACACAAAAGTAAAATACAGTCTTTTCACATCCTTGAGTCCCACTACGCATCCAAGTACAACTTGAACCAATTAGATGTGAAAAGCTGATTCTCCAGTGGTAAAGAAATGTGTCAGTCACCATTGCAAAATACAAAGATGAAGAAATGACTAATATATGGCTAAACAACATGTTCAGATAAGTTTGTCCAGGTATACAGCATTCTTCTAGCTAGCAGAAAAGAGAAAGCCTGAATATCAACCATCTATTTACTAATTATGTATCAAGAAATGTCAATGTTTTCCATGAAAAAAAAAAGTATATTTTAAGTTGATAGTATATTTACACTATAAATTGCCCATCCATCCAGACTTGACGTTTTGCTCTGAACAGCTTCATATCCATGTTGGAAATCCAAAATTCCTAGGCTGCATGTGGCTCACGCTGCTCCTATGTGAGCACCAGGCTGCTTTCTGCCCCCACCCCACTGCAGCCCCTGCTCAGCACTGTGGGGCAGTGCTCGGGCATGTACCCTCCTCCTCCCGCAGCTCTGCCTACATTTTCCAGCTCTTGGGAGCCCTCTCCTTTTTTGTCCTCTGCTCAGCAGAAGCCAAGAGGGACTTCACACCTCCCTGCCTGGCACCCCCGCGCCGGGCTGCCTATTTCAGGCTGCCAGTACAAGCGCAGCAGCTCCAAACTGCCCAGCCTGCCAGCAACTTGCTCCCTCCTGTGCAGCTCGCTAGCCAGAGGCAAATACATGAATTTTAGAGATTATCTAGCTGAAATATTCCAGGAATTCAGATTTCAGCTGCAGCAGTAGGACCATACATCATTAAAGCTGCCTCTCCTGCCAATGTAAAAAGCAAACATCGATGATTTAAATCAAGGTTCCCTAGTGGCTCATTTAAATCACTTGGATGGAAATCAGTCCACCTTGTCAGCATGGCAGAGGTAGAAACGGAAGCTGTGGATTCACGACTCCCAGGTCAATGCTCTGCATCATACATGCACCAGGTGACAGTAAATCCTGCGAGGCACAGGGTATATAACAAGCAACTTTATGAGGTGTGGCACCGGTAAAGCCTGGTTCCCACAGTTGTGGGGCTTGTGTTTGGAGTTGCTGTGGTCTCTGAAGTGTGACTACTGGCCAAAGCTCTTCCTGCAGTCATGATATGCAGCACAGTGCTCTTAGGTGTCTTATGAGGGTTAAGCTTGTGAATCAACCTTTCCATCTGTCAGCACTTTCATAGAGTCTCTCTCTCTCTCTCTCCCTTTTTTTTTTTAACCTAACAGCATATTTTCACGAAACCTGCAGAAGTGTAATTATCTTTGAGATCTCCAACCTGATGTCAGAAGTGGCTGAAATTAGCTGGTGAATTAAAAATCATTTGGGAGACATGGTAGACAGACATGAATCCATAAACTTTGTATTGTCAGGAAACTGGGTCGGACACCAAACTGCCACGTCAGGGCGGTGCGGGCAGACAGCCTGCACCTCTCACGCAGCCTGTGCCAGCACAGCCTGGCAGTGGCCCCCGGGCCACATCCAGTCGGACAGATGAAAACATTTGGGCTGCAGCTGCTTTTCCCTCTCAAGATACAGGGGTGTCATTTGTGTTTTCTGCAAGGCCAGTGCCTCGTGCATGGGAAGACACTCGGAGCCATGCAGCATGGAGGAGCCTTGAAGCCCATTTCCTAGAGCACCTTCCCACCAACAGCTCGATCTGACCATGTGCCCACCTGGCCCCGAGTGCCCAGACACATCTTTGGGTTCTCTGTGAGAGGTGGATCCCAAAACAGGCATCTGGGCCCCAACATTAAAGTGCTGTGCAGGGCAGGCTCACTAACAGAGGTGGTCTCTGGCACAGAGAAGCTACTGCTCAATTAGGGAAGCCGAAGGAAGGTTGGCAAAGGGAAGAAATACTCCTGTCACTCTACAGGTCAACTGCCAATGCAGACAAAAACAAAAACAAACAAACAAAAAAAACAAACAAAAAAACACTTTCTGCACCCAAAGTCAAAACTAAATCCTCATTTCCTCTGGCAGCTCACTGGCACACAGCTATGTTTAAATTGCTCTGAAGATGTACATCTGTACAGAAACCCCCAAACCCGCCATGTCACAGAGGTGCATTGACTCAACGTTTTTCTGCCCGTTTGATTCTGTTTCGAAACTGGCAGATTTTGCTGCCTGTGTACCTATAGGAAGAGACAGCGGTCAGCATGAAGCAGGCACCAGAACCCAACCCCAGATGAACATTGTGTGTGCGGGCAGCCGCCCATGTTTTGACAAACTTGTTTGACGCTTACAGTGAGGGAGAGGTGACAGTCGACTTCGGTCCCTGTGCCGCTGCATTCGGATGGCTGACATTCAGAAGTGCTGTTAAGAAATCTTCCCAGCTTATGAACAAATGAATAAAAAACAGAAGGAAGGAAAATGAAAGATAGAAGTATTGGCACATTGCTGCTCTCTCCAGCACAGGTTTATGGGAGCGAGAGTGAGAAGAGGACACAGACTTAAATCCATTGGACACTTTTGGCTGCTAAGCTGCTTTGTCTTCTGTTTCATGCTGCAGCTCTGGCTGAATAGAGCTAGGACAGCATTTAGTTGTCTCCCACACTATATAAAAAGCTGTTGCAATCTACACACCATAAAGAGGAGAAAATCTCCACTGAATACAGCATTCTCAGTTGACAAAAACAATTTATGCTGGTATGCCTAGAGAAAGCTCAGAAGTGCTCAGAGCTAGCACAGACGGGCAGGTCCCATCACAAGAACGTGCCTGGCCTGCAGAAGCACTTCAGTGGCTCAACTCCTTCTGAACTGATTTCAACCTCTACTTTTTAGCGCAATAACAGCTCGTTAATGAGGATTTTACTTCCTATTAGGGGATAGGATTGGTTCTATTTAGGGAGTCTACAACCTGTACTCACTTTCTTTGTTCCTCTCAACTCTCAACGCTTTTTTCTCTCAAACCCTTTCCAGTAGTCAAAGGTGAAAAAAAAAAAAAAAAAACCACCACCAACCTGTTCCTATTTGTATTGAGAGCATGGGCAGTAATATTATACTTCTTCCAAAAGACCAGTTTACAGGTATTCATCTGCCTTTCTAACAGTTTAAAACAGAGATGGAAGCCTGGAAGCTGGCAAATGCCCAAGATCTGATAGCTCACCGTATTGGGAAGGGCTTGAGCAAACAGCTGGTGCCCTGTCTGAGAGTGAAGGGGTATGTACTTGGGTTTCTTCTGTTCTGCATAAGCTGTAGAATAACCCACCCGTCCTCCCAGTGCCATGGCCTGGGGCTGTCACCTCTCCCCAGGATGCTGAGCCCCAGCTGGTGGAAGGAGAAGTCCTTTTCTGGTCTGGTCATCTTCTACAAGTACAGCTTCCAGTACAGTTAAATGACTGACCAACATGCACTTATCACGTCTCTAGGAGGTGGGAAGTGACCTGAGTGTGCACTTGCTTTCTCCCACCTTCCTGGTGACACAACGACCTTCATCTCTGCAGCTAGCAGCATCATAAGGGATCAGCACAGAAAGAAGAGATCAAAGAACGTCCTGGAAAAAGTGGAAGGTAGTAAGCAGGCTGCGTATGAACAAGAGCAAGAGGAAACATGATAAATTCATGCTGAGACCTCTGAAGATGGGGATAAGAGTGTAAAACAGAGAAGTCTGCAGAAAGATATAAATATAATTGGGATATGGCTGGAGCTGTGAGATCTATTAAATTGAATTTCTGTTTGGTGTAACATCCCTTGTATATGTTAATCGGTATGTGCTCTAGCAGCCTGATTTAGTGTTATTATCAAAAAGGGTTCCTTGGCTGCCTTTGTCAAAGGAAGATTACAAATTATTCCAGATAAGTAATGGAACTAAAGACCTTTAAAACTAATTGGCCATTGCGCAATCCTGTTAATATCCTTTCTTGTCTAACAAAAACTGAGAAGGCAATTACAGGCAAATACCAAAAAATCTGTACCTGGTCTCTTGCATGAAAATATGATTTATATGCCCTTGGCTTTTCCTTTCAAGAGAAAAAAAAGATGGCAAATGATCATCCATCAATAACCAACATGTCCAAAAAAATGACAGCCACAGAATAAGGCCTGAACTGGGAATGGTTTAAGAACCATCCTCCTAGGCCTGCTACAGAAAACAAGAATGTCCATAGGGCCCCCTTATTAAATAAGGAGCCCTGGTATTTATTGAGCTTTGACAAGCCTGAGCTGGTCTGGTGAGCTACAGCTGCTTTCTGACAGCTCAGAAAGGATTGTACCTGCCCAAAAGAGCCTTCACAAGACATAACATGGGTTAGGGGAACACGGCTGTGCAAACCTGCCGCATCCCGGCCACAGAGGCTCAGGCTCTGTCAGAAGAGGTGAAAACCTCTTCTGCCTGATATTACAAGCAGTGCCTTGATCCTGATGAACTTTATCCCCTCTTTTACCCGAGCCTGTTACCTGCTTTGTTCATTTGCCTGACTATCTGAATCTCTCCCAGATGACCCGCATCAGCTGCTGGATCTTTGCTTCCCTTACTCCTGTGTTTCATGTCCACTTGCTCAGCTAAAGGTAAGATGGAGTCAGACTGACAACTAGAAGTTCAGGAGAAGATACCTCTGCAACCTCAGCACCCAGCTCCATCCTCCTGTACCACACTCCACAGCTGCTGCTAAAAACTGCCAGGGAGAGCTTTCAGCTTCGTGTCTGACAAATTCATGAAGGCCGTGCCCTCACGGGTCATGTGGATGCAGCAGGCTCCACAGAATCAGAGACTGCTTGAGGTTGGAAAGGACCTCTGGGGTCCACCTGGTCCAACCTCCTGCTCAAGCAGGGACGCCTACAGCAGGTTGCCCAGGGCCACGTCGAGGCAGTTTTTGAAGATCTCCGAGGAAGGAGACTCCACTACCCCTCTGTGCAACTTATTGAAGTGCTACTTCACCAGACGGAGCTGTATATATGTGTATAGACACTGTGTATGTGTGACGTGCTCCATCACAGGTACACACAGACACCAGCAGAGGTGTGCAGCTTTGGGGCGCACACGTGGCACTGAAGGTGATTCCCTGTGTCCTGAGGGGCTGCTGGGAGAAAAGGAGATGGCTCAGGGACATCACCCTGTGAGCCAGCACGGGCCATGGAGGGCCTTGAGCTCATCCAGCTCAAGCTGAAAGAAATCAAGTGCAAGCATGGGGATTTCTCATTCTGTAAATGAGATAAGGCAAGATTAAAAGAGGAGAGATTAAGCTAATACTTCTGCTAGGTCTTTAAAGTTGCCTAAAATTCCATGTGTATTTTTTTTGTTTGCTTGTTTTGTTTTGTTTTAATTTTATGCCTTCAAGTCAAAGCAGTCTCCTCTGGAGTCAAAAGCTTTTGCATCTCATCTGCAGTGCTGTGTTTGCCTGATAGATCTGGCTAAAGCATTACCGGTGGCAAGACATCTCTGCAATACTGTACAATACTGGCATCAGGTTGTTATCCTAAACAAAGACTTAAAGCTCTGTTTCTTCCTAAAACTTGTGACAGAATTGGTTCTGGGAACCCAAAGAACTAGGAGACAGGAGAAGCAAAGACCAGACAAGCCAGGTTTTGACAAAAGTGCTTTCTCTGGAGTGAGCCTGTAGAGCAAAGCATTTGGGATGTACGTCTAGAGAAAATTGCAACCAGATGAAATTCTGCATTCTCCTGCTCCCAGAGGAGCTGTGGTCCCCGCAGTACCTGAGAGCATCACGACGTTGGCCACAACCTCACACAACCTTTATGCAGCTCTTTTTCAAGAAAACTGAATCCGCCAAGTCGCTAAGACCACAGAGTCACTAAATCCACCATTATGGGTAAAATATTGCTCCCCTAATGCAACTGGATTCCTTTTTTTTTTTTTTTTTTTCATGTTTGCAACCAAAACCCACCCGTTCAGTTGCTGTATTGCTGTCTCAGCAGCAACTCCTTGCAGCTCAGGGTGGTAGTCACCCATTGCACATCTTAACATCATTGTAAAGGCAAACAAACACTGAGTGATTGCTGCTGCTCAGAAACCCAGGTGGGCATTTACGTCTAAAGACGTACTCTGTCTTTAATGAATTATTGATTTTTACCAGGTTGTATTTTCCCTATGAGGAAGAATCTTCAACCTCCCTAGTAAAAGGGATCTTAGGAAATCTCATTTAAATTTCAAGGACCTCTTAGGGATAGTTGCTAATGGTTATGCTAATTGGCATAGGGTCTGAGTGACAGTTATGTCCTGGAATGATTTGCAAATCACATTTTCTTGGAGCTTATTAGCAGACTCATTAACTGTACAACAGTACATTACTTTCAGAAATTCAGATCTAAGCAGAAAATTAAAATTATTTGCTAAATGACCTAATAAAATTGAACAAATGTGCTGAGAAAGTGAAAACTGAGGTATATCAAGACTCCAGAATTTGGCTAAAAATAATTTCCATTTACTATTGATGTTCACCCCTCCTCTGGAAGTAGTTTTAGCCCAGGTAAAACTCAGAAATCTGTTTAGATATGAAAACAAATGAGCCTAAATCAACAGTGGCAACAGCAAAAACCCAGCTTGTCACACCGAGAGCCAGCATTAAGATTTACTGCACACTTGGCCAGGACTCTTTTCCAGCAATGCATCTTGCAGTTCCTCCTCCACATCCTCATTTGCAGAAGTCTTTGCAATAATAGCAAGTCTCCTTTGAAGTCAAAAGAATTAGGTGAAGGGATGAGAGCCCAGGTATATAGTACTTACAGGCAAGATAGGAATCACTATGAAATCTCCAAAGTGATCAAGATACGTTATCCAACCTTCCTCTGTATAAATAAGGTATATCCCAAACTTCACAAAGTTCACCTGCAAAAGTTTAATGAACATATATTTAAAATGTTGGAAAACTATCAGGATTTTATGTTATTCAAAAATACACATTTCAATGTATGTAATATATATATTTCCATATATTTAGAATAGAGTGTTTAGTGTCAAGATGCTTAGCGCCAGTCTTTGAGGGAAGAAGCATCTGAGGAATAACCTTCAAGACTATGTGTGAGCATATCACACTGATGCTCCAAACCGAAGTCTGCTCTCAGGCGAACCCTCACACATTTGGTAATTATGGACTGAAACCCTGGATCTGCATTATCACCCACAATTTAGAGTTTCCCAAAATTATGCCCCCAATAACTGACTTTTGAGGGTCAGGTGTAAAATTTCCAGCATCAGTTGTGCCTGCTTCTTTTCTTGTTTTGTTGTGTTTCTTGGCAAACTTGAAGGCAACCAATACTATCGTAAAGGACTTCAAAGTCCTCTTTGAGGATGTCTGTGCACATATGCCAGAAATCTCTGTTAACCTCTCAGAGAACCTGGTCTTTGCCTCCTATATATAGCAAATGGTTTAAATATCTCTACTTCAGAAATTTTGAGCTGTGGCAGGAGTAACTGATGAGTACACAGTTTTCTTGGCACAATTAAGTGCTTGAAAAAATCTCTCCAGTTCACTGTTTCTCTTGGGCATTGTTATACCTGCAATTTATGTTGGGGTGAATAAAACACATTCTGGTTCATGACACTTTTTGGTTGGATTTTTTTTAAAATGCACACAACAGCAGGCTTTAAATAGAATCCATAGGATTTTTTTTTTCATTAAAGAAGTCTCAAACCAAAAGAAGCTATTTAAATTTAAACATGCTTGTCAACGTCACAAAACTTTGTTTTACAAAAGAAGCAATCTTATAAAATTGAAGTGATGTACAATGAAGTGCTTAGCTATTTTCTTGAATGGGCATTTCAAAAGAAATAACTTTTGAAATAAAAGGTTTAAAAAAATGAAACTGGAATTAAATATTTTGATGTCATAGAAATAATCATTTCACATGAAAAGAAATATGTTCAGCTTTAGTTGTTTGGAATTGAGATGCCTTAAATCACAATACTCTCAGTAAGTGAGGAAATCTGTCTGAAAAAAAAAAACTTTGCTTTTGAAGTGTGCTATAGTGTTAGCATCCAAATATAACATTTCACACTAACCTATGATGTCCTTTAAAAGAGCAGCAGACCTGCCCTAGAAGAGTCACTGCAGATCATGGACATATAGCCAAACAGGAGAAACTATTGGGTAATGGAGCATCATGAGCTGACGGAGAAGTCACTCCTGGAAATGCCACAGCCACATGTGTTGGAATGCTGGGATCAACTAATCCTGGCATGAACAGCAGGCTGTGTGGTGTGATAGGCTTTGCTTTTTAAAAACGTAGGAAAGGTCCAGCCTGGGAGGCTGAGGCTGCTCCTAACCTCGGGGATGGCTGGTGCCCAGCTGGGTCAGTACTAGTGCACCGTTAGATATAACTCCATTCAAGTCCAGAAACTGTTTTCATCTCAACAGGTCCTTTGGAAGTTTTTTTTTCCCTCAAACTATAGCGGAAATGCTGTTTTAAACCACATATTTTAACACGTTCCAAATTGAAAGTGCTTAGATGCTGTTATTGAGCAATCCCACCTAGGACAGCTAGAGAGGCCAAATCTTTAAAGGCACCAGTGGCAAAGGAGGAAAGCAGGCTCTAGGAAGATTTGCTCTTTGCGGAAATCCTCTGCATGCTCCTTGTGCCATAATTTGACCAAATCTGTCATATTCTCCCCTGATAAATACGGAAACATCCTGTAGGAAAGAACCTGGGAGACTGCTGTCTCTGTGACAGAAGGCACAGCACCACAGGAAGGCAGTATCAGCTGCATCACGAAGCAGCACCTTTGGGCTGCAAAGTTCCCTGTCCCAGGGAGATAAAGCTGCGTTACGATAAATAGAAAACTGTGTCTTCAGGTACCTCTTAGCACTGAGTGAAGTTGGAAGCACAAGAGCAGAGACTTTGCAAAATGGTGCGTGTTGGGGACCAGCGTGAAGACAACAAGGCCACATCAGGAATGAATTAACAGCATGGATGGACATTGCCTCAGGATCCAGACATCCCTTAAACTGGGCCTGACCAAGCACAGAAGTTTTGGTTAAAGACTGATTTCACCTGCTACCAAAAGAGGGTCAAAGCCAAAATGTTCGGCTGCAAGGCTAAACCTCCCTGGTGCTCTGAGAGCTGCACCTGGCATGTTTGCTTGATGCCTCCTCAAGCCCAGTAAGCAAAGAGTAGCCCATGGTCTGGCCAGGAAAGAGGCACACCAGCTCATGTTCCTCCCTCTTCCCCCAGCAGCCAACTAAGAAACACAGACAAAGAAAAATTCATGTCCTAGGAGTGAAGGGAAGCTCTTCCTTAGCTAGGAGGACTAATTATAACAGGTAAGATTTAGAATCACAGAATCACAAG
>VXAL01000673.1:41412-52916 GCA_013399475.1 Chauna torquata | reverse complement strand
CCTATTGAAATGAGTCCTTTTTCTTAAAATGACTATAGTAATTAGGCACGTGTGTGCAAGGGGAATGAAATCTTCCACTTGCTATTCCCTTTACAGTCCTCTCTAAACTGCAGTTCTGGGCATGAGCTTCGGGCTTTGGTCTGTACACAAGGACAGTGTCCCTATGATTTTTCGTCTTAAAGCTCTTCTTCAACAAGCACATTTACAGCACCTGACCAATAGAGATATTAATAAATGCTCTATTTATCTCTTTGTGAGATCTCAGAAGAGGTCTCCACTGGAGTGTTGAAATGGACTCAGGATAATGGTGGTTACTAACAGTCCTTTTCTGAAGGACGTGACAGCTGTCAGAAGCCATTCTTGCTGAGCAGCTGGGCTTTTTATTTTTCCTTCTTTGTCCAAGTACTTTCCAAAGTGTTTTGAATTTATGTATGTTGGCATGCTTCCCTGGACACAGACAGCTACTTTGAACTAGAATGCTAATGTGGAAGGGGAACTTGCAGTTATGAAAGATCCTGATCAAGGGTAAGTAACAGCATAAGGAATAAGAATTATAGAGGTGCATGACGCAAAACATCCATGTAATGGGCTACTTGAGTAGTGAAGAAAGCTAAGTCTGACCTCAGCAGTACTTCAAGGACATAAGTATAATTTTGTAAGCTGTCATAAAGAAGACTACTAAAATTCACTAGGGCAAGCTACAATTACCTGAGACAGTCTTTAACTCTGTGCTCCTGTCACCAATTAGTAAAGACTTCATATGCATGAATATACTGCCAGTGAGAACTGTGAAAACAAGATGACGGTGACAGGTTTTCTGTTGTAATTCTAGAACATTTCTGGTTTCCTAATCAAAGAAGTTTACCAAAGCTGACTCAGAATTATGTTAAAAGCAACCAGTTTTCTATGCAACTTTTCCATGGTCTGCTAGGTACCTTAAACCATTTCATCCGTAGTGTAAAAGCTTGTTTTGTATTTTTTTCCTCATCTGATAATCAAAAAAAGAAAAGCAACCCAAATCTGCAGGGAGGGGAGTATAACTTCTAATAGAATGAATGTAATGAGTTCTTGGTGTCTGCAATGATGCTATCACATTGCCATGTTAACAGTATTCCTTTTGTCTCATTTGTATCAAATGTTATGTGTAGGCTTTGCTTCATTTGTTTCAGCTACAAGATCTTTATGGCAGGGACTCTCTCTTACTCTGCAGAGTGCCTGACAAAGATATTTAATATAGCTATCCATTAACATAGATTAACAGCACAGATAGATTGTCTGGTGAGTGTAGTGGTTTCTAGCCTTATAGACAAGTTTCTTTGCTAAGTTTCACTCTTTAACCTCCTTTATCACCTCTAAATACCTACTTCTTCCTCCTTGTACTACTCATTCTCATTGTTGTCTTAATTTGACTTTTAGCACCATATAAACCACCAGATCTCGTTTTGGGTGGATTTATCTCCATTCTGCTACTTGGTTGTGTATTTAAAGCACCTCTGAAGTCTAACTACTGGCTTTGTTGACAAACAAGCTGGGATCTAAAAGCTTGTCTGCAGCTTAGTCAATGTCATTCCTTAATGCCTCAATCTGCTTAAATGCAAAGTGAGGGCAATGATTTTGCCATTTGTTATGATGAGTCCTGATATCTCTTAATCAAATGTACGATATGAGTTAAATATTATTAATTAATTACTAAGAACTGCAAAGAACATTTGGTTGGATAATACAATATATTTATTATTACTCTGCATCTATTCAAAGATTTCTTAAAAGTAACAGGGAGATATTTCTATATGTGCATAGAAATCCTGAAATAACATATTTTAACATATGCTGATTTGCAGTGTAGCTACAGTACACAAAATTCTTTCCTGCCATTCAGTTTTTCTTCTTTTTATGAAATTAAGGGCATTAGTTCATCAAAAGGGCTGAAAGATCTTCAGTATCTAACATCACATCAATATCCTCTACACCACATGGTGAGAGAGGAGGTTTCAGCACTGTGTTTCTCTAGTGAACAACCAGCAAAAGGTTCCTGTTATGTACATGATTTTATATTGCTTCCATTCCAACTGTTTTCTCCTTTCCACCCACTCCCATCTGCACCTGAATTAAAAATCCTGTACTGCTCTCTGTTCTAGTGGCTTATATTTGGATGTCATCAGCTAAACCAGAAGGTGAAAGCATCTCTATGTATTCTGTCACCATTGCTACTGGTACTGGTGTCTGAGAATAGTTTCTGGGAATAACAAGTACTTAATAGGGATGCTAAAGGAGCTACCAGTTCCTCCATTCTTACCCAAGCATTTGTGTACACTTGCAAAGTTTTTATAGGTCTTAGAATACCTCTGGGGCATGGGGAATAATATTCCAGTCCAATTTTATGTCTGAGGAAACCAAAGTGCAATCATAGCTAATGATGCTCCAGATCATTCTGCAACTAAGGGACAGAACTGGGAACAGTTACCATGAAAGCAGATTGTTTGCTATGAATGTTCTATCACAGCTGTTGCAATAACAAACTTATTATAGCAAATGCTGCAATAAGATCTCTGAAGGCCAAAGGCATGTTTTTAAAAAGTGTCTCACAAGTCTGAGCTACAATTCATGGCATGACTTTCAAAATCTCTGATTCATGTACCAACAGTAATGTAGTGACAACTACACAGAGCTCAGTGTGATTTCACATCAGCTACTGGTACACTTTCGTATGCTGTAAGTACTCGGCAATTATAATTACTTGCATCTCAGTTGTAGATATAAACCTGCGTTGTTATGTCTCTCAAAATTGAAATCCCCCTTTTAGGTGTACAGACTTCCTTTTAAAATCTCTGGACATAAAAGGTTCTATTTAGTAGGTTAATGAATTTAAACTCTTAAGTCCCATCATCTTTACTCTTTGACTTCACATCTAATGAACTTTCCAGATATCAAAATAGGTGCCTGTGTCTCTTGCACCACCTAAAATGCAAATTTTAGACCTCCAAACTGAGTCAGTTACCACCTAGAGTGCCTGAAGGTCATGTTTTGTAGTTTTTTTCCAGTCTTCTGAAATTCTACTCTGGGTAGCCTGAGTATTTGATCACACTAAAGACCAGCTTTGTGTCTGTCACTAGTCTTGACAGAATCAATAATCTAGATCTTTCTTACCTATGCCATGCAAGGAGTTTAAATCAGTAGACATCATCAGTAGACTCTGAGTGTGAGTTATGGACAAACCTACGCAAAATATAGGGAGAGAAAATATTGTCTTGCTTAATACCTTGGGAATTCACCTATAGATTAGAAGAACTATATTCTAGTTTCTCCTCAAATGTCTGTTTCAGTAAAAAATAAAACTTGTATAAATGTCTAAATTTGAGAGACCAAACTGTAACAAAGATTTAAGAAATTGTAGATAATAAAATAGAAATGGTTCTGTGGTGCTTGTGAAGTTGAAACAAATGTGTTTACCATCATTGATCAATATAATCTTTCCATGGACAATCCTGAATAAGTCTGATTTGTGCCCTTGGAAGGATGAAATATCTTTATTCAGAGCAAAATCTTGACCCTACAGAGCCAGTAGGGCTCTTTGGATCCTTTCTGTTAACTTTAATACAGCTTAGCTACTTCTATTCAAATAGGGTATTAAAAATGTTTTGAAAGAGGACATCCAAATTCAATTATCTTGTGGAATGATTACATTTTCTACAAACTTGTGCCTCCTCTTTTGTATCTTTCTTGATTTTATGTTGAGCCACAAGTAAACCAAGATAATGAAGTTATCATATTTGAATTAAATAGAGAAGTTATTTATGTCTAGGTACTATTAATATATTTAGACAAATAAATCAAAGCTGCATTTGCCAGACCAATGATAGCTTTTGTTTCAGGGAGGATTTCTGATCTAATTGTATTAGGACTCTGTCTTCACTAATAATACCTAACACCACATAGAAATTATCTGGAAATCAATGGACTCTCCTGTAACTAAGTATCTGTGTGTAATAATGAAGAAATTGGCTCACTATACAGTCAATGCAGTGCTTCAGAAAATCAAACCTATAAAAGAGTACATTTTATATCCCCTGCAGAATTTTCATACAAATTCCAGTGCTTTAAAGAAGATATTGGATATTGGAATATTATAATATTGGAATATTAGAAAGATATTTTTGCAGACCAGTGCAGCAATGGGAATATTTCATGGTTGAGTCCACAGTTGTTTTCTTGTCTTCAAATACAGTTCACCACAAGTTAAAGTCAATAAATGTTATGCAACACTGTTCTTGCTGTTCGTTTATGATGGAAGTTAATTGTATTGCTTAATGCACAACTAAGAAATGCTTAGATAATCCAGTAATGAGGGGATGATACAAAACAATTCAGTATAGCACAATATTAATACTTCAGCATGATAGTCTTCATTTTGCAGTGAGGTTTTGATAGCTAACTCATGATCAGACTTGCTTTCCATCCTTTTGACCATCACTATTGGAAAGTGCTCTGTGACACTACTGTCATTTTGGAAGATGTATTTCTGCAGCACCTCCTCAGTTAGGGTGCTGACCTATTAGTCGTGCGCCAAGGCACTGCTGTAGTATAAATGATCAGCAGTTTGTTCAGTCTGAGAAAAGACCTCTCCAAATGTTCATTTGTAGTTGGCTGTTGAATTTAAGCAGCACTGCAGTGCTTTGAGCTGGCATTCCAAACATCTTCATTTAGAAAGAAAACACCATACGGTATAATCAACTCACCACAGTAACTTTCTCTACTGCAGTATCATTAAAGAAGTATTGTATCATAAAGAGGAAACTAAGATACACTGATTGGCCAATGAGAAGGCCAACTGCCTTCTGCAGTTGAATCTATTTTTATTTATTTTGCTACTGTAATGTCTGAATTCCCCACAGTCTTAATGCATTCTCCTAACATATCCATATCTGTCTTTACTTTTTAAGCAGGATCTGAGTTACAGAAGTTCAAGCTTGAAGAATCAACCATCTCAGAGAGGTTTAAACTCTCATCACCATCTCAAAGCACTGCCTAACTCTTTAGCATCACATGAGTCTCATGAGGAGCTAGAAAATGAACCAGGCAATTTCAGTTGAGTTAAGAAAGCCAGAGGATTGCAGTCGCTGCTGTGGGGTGTCTTTTTCCTTCATGACACCATTTTACTTGTGCTTGTGCTGAGATTCAGATAGGAACCAGTGGCAAAGTGTATTACAAATATCAAAACATTTAGAAAAGTTTGACTGACAAATTAAATATAAATCATGTATTTCCTATGTGGGATATGTATGATGAGATATAAAAAAAAAACAGTTTAGTCTTTGAAATGACAAAAAAAAAAAAGTGCTTTCAGCAAATAGAAAGGGAATTTGCTTTTGCATTCCAGATACTGATGAAAGAAAAAGATATAGTGATATATTAGGAAAAATATAGTTCATATCAGGTATTTTCAAGGCTACAGTTAGACTGTAGTTGTAAGAATTCACAGGCTTCATGCAAAAGCCATGAAATTAATTTTCATGGCAAAAAGAGATTGTGTGATGTTGAACCACTATTACTTTTGTGTTTGAATCTAAGCTGATTATTTTTGTTTCTTTGGCTAGTCCCTAAGAATACAATAGCAGTATGGTAGGGCCAAAGACACCAAGAAATTGAAGTTACCTTTCTGGGATTGCAGTCACACCAAAAAGTTCAATATGTGTTATGCTTACTTCTATACAAATCCTGCAAATATGACCTGGATTTTATAGTAATACATACTCATTCTAAAAGCACTGGGAGGCCTTTGAAGCCCATTTGTTCAGAATAAATTTTATAGAATGCCAAGGGAGAAGGACAGAGAGGAAAACAGGTGGGGATAATTTTTCTGCTCCTCCTGTCAGTTTGGTGAATCTATTCTGCTTTTCTTGCCTGCAAAAAATATTACCCCAAAATGTCTATATTCCCCCCCACCTCCACCACCAGCTGCCTTGAAAACATAAAGCCTATGTTTGCTTTATTGATCTCTCTTAAGATTTCAGGTATGAATGTATAACAAATTCATTACATCAAATTGATCCCAAGTAAATACTACTAATGTATTTCTGAAAATATTTTTTCACGAGGTATTTTCTTCTGACAAAATAACATCCCTTTCATTTCATGTGAAGATACGTATTGGCATTAAAGTTTGGCAAAAATGAATTTCAGAGTTACAAGCCTGCAGTGTAGCTAAGCACATCCTTATAATCCACCTGTTAGGAAGCTGACACCACCTTGTTGCTTATGTGGCAAGTCGAAGAAAGGAGGAATGTGTAAGTTTTATGTATCAGCTGACAGCCACTGAGAGGTAATTCATTATTTGATTAACATAACAAATGGTAGGACAAATTCAAGTAACAATGAATATGTTTGAGAAAATATGATCTGCTTACAGAAAAGGTTTTTAAGTATGTAAATGTGCATAGGACAACAAAGATGGTGAAGGGTCCAGAGGGGAATACATATGAGGAGCGGCTGAGGTCACTTGGTTTGTTCAGCCTAGAGAAGATGAGACTGAGGGGAGACCTCGTTGCAGCATACAGCTTCCTCATGAGGGGAGCGGAGGGGCAGGTGAGGACCTCTTCTCTCTGGTGACAAGCAATAGGACCTGAGGGAATGGCATGAAGCTGCAGCAGGGAAGGTTCAGGTTGGAAATTAGGAAAAGGTTCTTCAACGAGATGGTGGTTGGACACTGGAACAGGCTCCCCGGGAAAGTAGTCACAGAAACAAGGCTGTCGGAGTTCAAGAAGTGTTTGGACAACACTCTCAGATATATGGCTTGATTTTTGTGTGGAGCCAGGGATTTGGACTCAATGATCCTTGTGGGTCCCTTCCAGCTTGGGATATTCTGTGATTCTATGAAATGTTTCTTTGTTATTATTTACTAAGATATGCTCACAATGTTAGCATCCAGACTTGATTCACAAAGCTTTGCTTATAGTTCAGCTTTGCACTGAAATTAGAAACAGATCAAAAATGTCAGATTTTTATGGTGGATTGTAACTTTTTATGTAATTATTTCTTCTAGCTTCAGTACAGATATGTAAAGTCTGGGAGTCCGTTCTTGACGATAAAAAAAATCTCCATGTAGGTTGAGGGACACTTGAAATTAGAAGTAAAATTGAGTTATAAGACAACACAGTGCAAGTTTCTAAACTGAGGTCTCCTCTATGGAAATCAAGAAAACTGAAGTGAAGGGAAAAGTTGGGGCAAATGTGTAAAACTACTGAAAATAATTTCAAGACAGTGTCTGTATTGCTTTGTGTCATTGATGACAGACTTAAGTAATGGATAAAAGGGTATATTATTTTATGTGCAGATTTGTTAAAATGACTATTCCAGCTAGGTGTTATTTAGTACAAATGCAGTCCTACAGTCATTCACATTTAAATTTATAATGTGGCTCATAATCTTCAATTTTTGAATTTGGTACTATACTCAGATTCCTTTGTTTTGAAGACAAAAGGGTTACAGAGTTTCCAAGCTGCACACCTGTAAATCCAGAAAGGTTTTATGGTCCTATCCTTTACAATAGTCAGAGATAAAAATTACCATTAGAGTGAATAATCCTGCATAATTCCTGGGTAAAAGAGCTAGGGTTCATTTTTCTCCTCTCACTCCCTTTTGGAAAAAAGAAAGGAGGAAGTGAGAGTCTAGAGACTGAAATGATCCTGGGTTAAGAGTGATCATGGGGCTCCAGAGTGGCTCTTGTAAACAAAAGCAATTACAAGGTTGACATATTCTGGGATGGCATGCCAGCAAGAGGCAACAGGAGGAGATACTTTCTTCCTCCCTTCTTGATAATGACAGCCTACAAAATTCATATGAATCCTAGTATGAAAGGAAGCATGGTTATGAATAAAAACATTCATGCTTGCATGAAGCTCAGCAATTCATTAATGATGTTGAACTGGGCAGCCCCAAAATGGAAAGCAATAAAAGCTGTACAGGAGAAGTTTAGGCTGTGCTAGAGAGGAGATGTATAATATACTGACCAGTACATGATCTTCATATTTAGCTATGTTTCTTCAAGAAACAAAGCAGATTGATGAAATAGCCACTCTCAGACATAAAAAGTAAGATCTACCCCCTTTCAGATAAAAGGCTTCACTGAAAAATTGCTAGATTATTTAATCTATATTTTTCCCTTTTATTGTGGTATTCTGGACAGATTTTCTTAATTTATATATGGCTCACTGGAGGACCATGGAAGAGTATGTTGCTCTCTCACATTGGAGATGTGCTAGTAATTAGTGAGTTTATTCAATTTATTACAACTATATTTCACTTCTGCTTGGACAGATTTTGTTCATGTGAAGAACCTGAATTACACAGATCTAAGAACTTCAGATGCATATTGAAATTTCTAAATTTTGAGGGCATTTTGTACTTGGGATTTTAGTCTATTCCATTAAAGATGCATGTCCTAATCCTACAAGCCTTTAAGCAGTTGTATTTGCTTACTTAAGCAGGCTATATTAAATTCCAGTATAAACAAAAATAGCTGTTAACGTGAATTTATTCATGTGCCTTATTTTTTCTGGTGCTCAAACTCTAGATTATACATATTTGGCTATATATTTGTGTAGGTTTATTGCATTACAAAACTGGGAAGCAGTGAAATTAAGCTGTCCAGTGTTTTGCTTTGTTTTTGTTTGTCTCTTTGTTTGCCGTGGGAAAAAGAAGGCAGCAAGGTAGGAATAAAGAGTGAATCCATGTTCTGCAGGAGCAGGATACTTGCCAACCCATTACTTCTTAAAAGAAAAAAAAAAAAAAAAAAAAGACGTATTTCTCCAGGCTTAAAATTGCTTCTTTTTACCTAATACTCAGAACTGAATTTTCTTTTCAAAATATGGGAAAATGATCTTTGCAGTACAGTTGATGACAAAACTCCAATTCCAGTTTCTAAAACACTGGATGATAAAATACTTACAGAATCGGGGTGCAGTGCTGCTTAGGAATACGAAAATCCATAGTATCTGAAACCTGTTTCTCATCAGGAGATATGTTTCATTTTTTTCACTTGAAAAAACTCTACCTTTCATGCAAGTAGCTAAATCAGTGATGAGACAGGGAAAACAAGCAAGCAAACAAACAAATAAACAAACAAAACTGAATTTAATAAATAGCCATTCCGAAGGACTTCAGATACTTCCTGATTTAGTTCAGTGTTTAAAGAAGCTGAAACATTTATCTTATTTATTCAGACTCAGGCAATGGTACTGGAACATACTGTGTGTTGAGATATAATGTGATGTATTGAATGTTCATGGTAAAAGTTCTGTTATTTGTTATTTAGTTAGTGCTTAAGTGGTTAAGCTACAGATGATCAAGAGTTATGTGGAACAACGGAATGGATATTTACTTCTTGATAATTTTAAAATACAGACCTGCAGGATAGCTAGGAGTAAGTTGAGTGGATAGGAAAGCTGTGGATTTCTTCATGACCAATATGGTCTCTGTTTTTCAATAATTACATCTCTCCTCTCCAAATTGTTTCTAGATATAGCCTTCAAAATGGTGTAAATAAGAGAATGAAAATAATTCTTAGCAAATATAATGGATAATTTTTCCCCCTTAATTGTATATTTTAAATGAATGGATGATAATTCATCCATGTATGTAAGTTTGAAACGGAAATAATTCCTAGCCCATTTTCTGCTTGCTAGCCATTCACTATGAGTGGGATATATATAAAATGGTCTGAGTTCAACCAGATTAAACACTGGTATTCTGTTGCATGAGTTGATATATGTAGCTCTTGGAATAATTTAGCTTTCTGGCACAAGTACTGTCTGTTACACATTTCAATACACTATTTCTGTGAATAACCTCTAGGATCTGTTTAAAATTCCTACTTTTGCTAACCTAGCCTGTGCACTGTATCAGTGCTGCGGGCTTTTGACAGTAGGTGGAATAAGATGGCATGAATAAAAAACTGGCTGAGGGTGGGAAAATCTAAGTGAATCACTCCTCAACTGATGCTCTGCCATTGCAGATTTACTAGTCAGTGCATTTTTTCAGATGATTCCATCCTGTGTACCCCTCATGAGCTAAAACTATTTCTCAGAATTGCAGAATCTCTCTAGATTCTGACATCCCACTGATGGGAGCTAGAGTGAGCAGGTGAAGTTAGTGGAAGGACTTAGGATTTCTTCACCCCTCAAAAAAGCAGTGAGAAAGTTTGTGTCTTTTTCCCACAGCCTTGATAAGAAAGTTCATCTGTAATTTTCCTCGCAATGTGGCTGAAGTTGGGAGGCTTTCCTTACTGGATCTGTCTTCACTAGTACAATTGTGTATGCATGCTTCTTTTCTTCCTTTTACTATTTTGCCATTGCATATCTCATAATTTATGTTTCTTTCTTTTTAGGAGTATATACTGACCTTCTGCTATTGCGTATTGTCCTACTTTGCTTTTAGAATTAGGTCTTTTCAGCCCTTGTACTAGAAACAGGAAGCTCAATCTGAAAAAACTATTCAGATACACAGCTGTCCGGTATTTCTGACAATATTTTTGTCCAGGACAATGCTGTTCTAATGAAAGAGATTAGAGCTACAGTTCCAGAATATCAAAACTTCAGGTCCCTGTGAAATACCTTTTAAAAATGAAATACACGTACTGAATGAAAAAATAAATTAATAAAAAAGAAGAAAAATGCAGCCTATACTTGACTGAGAGTTTGCTCTGTAGAGAGCATTGTACACAGGAAGAAGCAAACCCAAAAAACCTCTGTGTGCAATTTCTGATAGTGCAGATGTTTTACATTAGCTTGTAGTTGCTCTGTTCTCCAGTAACAAATAAATGAGATATTTAAACATGATTAAAATCATTTGCTGTTCCACTTTGTTTCCATTTTGCAAATTTTGCGAAATTGTGATGAACAAGTTCCACATAGAAGAAGTATTGAATCCAACTCTACCTTTCAAGTGGAAAATTTTTCAGCCCAGTTTTTTGCCAACCAAAGTGAAATTAAGAACTTTATTTTAAGTGCAGCAACTTACAAAGTGACTCACGGTTCTATTTCTTCATGTTTAAACAGCAGCCTATAGGCATGTGCAGCTGCCACAAAGAACAAAATATCCTTGTGTCCTTACCTGAAAACTGGCAAACTCTCGGTAGTGTATGTCTCAGTGAAGTTGTGTTAAAGGTCAGTAAACCTCAAAAGGCAAAGCTTTTAGCTTTGGCCATGTTTCATGGAGGAAATCTGAGTCCTTAGTTAACTGTTTAGGTCCCTAAACCACACACATCTTCCCCTGATTTTTTTTTGAATGCATTTATTATTTTTTGTGTCTTAAAAGTTTTGGAGAAGTATTCCCACTAAGCAGCTGATGTCACTGCAGGCTGTCTCCCACCCTACTCTAGTTTTTAAAATAAGTGTTTTCTGTCAGAACTTTTTCTTGTCTCCTTAAATAAGACTGACTCTTTAGAATAAGTAAGTGCAGACTCCAACAGATAATGTCTGTTTTGTAACCTACAAAAAAATGTCTGTGGA
>VXAL01000673.1:2807-32665 GCA_013399475.1 Chauna torquata | reverse complement strand
GGTTTATGACTTATTGCAATAGACCCTACTGACCCTTTCTAAAACTTTACATCTCTTTATTTTTGTTATTGCTGAAATCCTAGTCATTGCTTTCATAGATTCTTAGAAGCTACAGGAACAGGATCTAATTAAGAGTCTAAATCACTGTGTTCTTTTAAAATGGGCCTTCAAAACTCTTACTTGCCTTTGTTAAGATTGAGGCTGGTTATTTTTTTTCTGTTTCCATTATTTCTTTTTAAAATAAACATTTCCACTGCTTGCTAGTATTATTGTCATAGATCGTTAAGTCATCAAAATACTGTTTTGCTTCTGGAAGAGCTTTCTAACATTTGCAGGTTGGAATGATGAAATGTTTTTGATGCTGAACATGTTCTAAAAAGCAATCACAAGAAGAGCATTTGCCAAATGGTGTGTTATAACTACAAATCTTAAAGCACGTTGTGTCTGTGAGAACTTGCCAAAACCTTCCTGATTAATCTAATTTGCTGAAGTATTTTCTTCCTGCTGTCTCAGCAAATATTCACCTTCTTGCAGAACATCCCTGGTATTTTTTCATGGCTGTCTGGGATCACTATGAAGTTTGAATCTATTTCCCTTTTTTTCTTTTTGCAAATGCTGCAGAGTGAGCTGGTACTTAGACAAGACCTAAGGCCATATGTCTTTAAAAGTTTTTATCTGTTTCTGAAAGTTTTGTAAAGCTTGTTGTTCAGATCATGCATAAATTGGTTTCAGGTTCAGTTTTGCACTAGTAGAGGAGCTGAATTCCTGATTCAGCATGATTCCATACTCACTAAGTGGTTGTACCCTGTAAATTGATGATAAAGACTGGCCATCTACAATAGTAATACCTAGTAACATTTTACTGTTAGTTTACCTTCATTTCTGAGAGAGCTTGCTTATCTTTTGTTCTCACCCAGAAAAGAATACCCTGGGTGATGAAATGAAATCACTTAACAACTATTTCTTCCATGGAATAAACTAGTTAAGTATTGTAATCTATTGCTTGAATTCTTTTAAACAGTTTAGTACCCTAAGGTATGCATTCTGTGCACAGAGTTGGTACAGGTATATGATTATCATTCTTACTAATGTATGAATTGTGTTCAATTACCTAGACATCACATTTTCATTATATACTGGGCCCCAACTGCTATGGGGACTTAGTTTCATAGTGGAACTCCCCTGGAATACCTGTAACAGTACATAAGCCATTGTTTGTTAATATCATAGCATCACAGGAATAAATGGAGGAGTAGCATGGCAGCATCTTTCTTACTCTCCTGTGACACTACACACTGACAAGGAGTATTGAGAATGTGATTTTTGTGAACCAGGAATAAAATAACAGATGACCAAATTCTTTTTGTTTTAGGATTTCACTTTAGATTTCAGAAAACAAATAAAAATCCATATTGTGACATCTAAAGGAAGTATCACAAGTTGTCCTTCAAGAAAAAAAAAGAAAAAAAAAAAAAGAAGCTGTTTTTTTTACACACCTTCAAAAATCATTTTTTAAAGGGGGGAATAATTTTCCAAATTCAAAGTTCTTGCTTTGACCAGACTCTTTCAGAAGACCTCAGCGTTGCAGAGTATTTGTTTTATGAACAAAATCTGATCATTTGTGAAAATCCTGCTCTGAAAAAGACAAAAAACNCTACATTTGTATTGTCTTTGCTTGACAGCAAGACAGTTTCTTTAGGCTGTTCTTACCATCTTTATTTTGTGGAGCCTTTCTGCTGAGTTAAAGGGTGGCTATGTGTTTGATCCATGTGGTGTAGCTTCAGGGTGTATAAAGTAATGGGCATATACAGTATAGCACTACCAGAGTGAAATTAAAGTTAAAACCAAATGGATGCTGTTTGCTTAGTCGTTAAATAAAAAGCTTCTTTCAATAAATAACTTTGTGCATGTGTTTGTGTGTGTGCATGAGTGTATGTGGACATATACACAAATTTACATGGCCTAATTAAAATCCTGTTAAAAAGAGTGGAATTTCAGGATTAAGCTCCTTGGGACAGTAGCCAGCATGTGAGGTACTGAGCATTCAGATTATACTGATGATAAAACCAGGCTCTGAAGTGAGATTACAGTCCAAAATATCTTAGTGCTTTGACAGTTTTACTAGGTTGTTCAGTAGTTTGCAGAATTCGTAGTAAGCCGTTGTCTGGATATGGCAGCAAGTCAAGGGATAGAAGAATCCTGTAGTGTTGTTTATTGTTTTTATTACATGAGTGCCTAGAGGCTGTGATTGGGAATGGTGTCCTTTATGCTAGCAGCTGTGCATATCTACATGAACCTAATCTCTGCTTGAAAGAGAAATACTTGAAATAAAATAAATAGAAAGAAGTGTAAATAGAAATTGAAAGGGTTAGGAACTGGGAAGCAATAAGAACATGTTCCTACATAGGATCTCTACATAGTTACTTCCCCCACCCGCCTTAAAACTGCCATTGTAACAAAGCAACATGCTGTGAAAAGAAAAGAATGTTTCTGATCCAGCATGCTTGGACGAAATAATTTAATTCCTGATTCTGCTACAGTCTCCCTTCTCAGGTTGGAAGGAAATATAGCTAAATATCCTGTTAGAAGTAAAAATAACTTTCAAAATGTCATATTCTTCCGGAGTTGGATAGTAAAGAATTATAGAAACTTTGATGTAGTTGCTTATGAGTGATAAGTCTACCTAATGTTTAATCAGTCTTCAATGAATTAATCAAAATATATGGTGCATGACGGTATTAGCAAAACTGGATTTGAAAATGGAATGCCGTACAATGTGAGAGAGAAATTATAGGCAAAGAAAGAAATGAAAAATAGCAATGACCAGAAATCTGATAATATAGCATTAAAAGTGTGTTGACTGCAAATTAATATTAATATTTAATATGAATTTTCTGAGTTGATGCCATTCCTGTTTAAAAAAAAAAAAGAAAGAAAGGAAAGTTCTATACCTGCAGTAATAATGACTTCTATAGCTTGGAAGATACTAAAGTTCTTCTCAAAATAAAATATATTGTGAGATCAGATGACAGCATGAAGAGATATAGAAATTGTCTCATGAGACCAAAGGAAAAGGAAACTAGTCATTTATAGAGAAGAGATGATAATAATATATAATGAAAATCTGGTAAAGTCAATAGGAATCTTTCATTTCAAAACATACGTTTGTAATTTATTTCCATACAGTATAGGTAAAATTCAAAAATATCATCCAAGTTGATAAAAATAACTGTTGGGAATACTTGTCAAGCAGACGAATGTTTCTACTGAAGAGACCACAAATATTTCTCCACAACACTCTCTACTGGCAGGAATAATGAGATAGTAAAGCATGGTATAAAATAGAAAATCACAGCACCCTCTTCATAGAAATTTATTCTCATTTCAGAGATACCCAAGGAGTTCTAAAGAGAAATATAACTTCAGAAACCCATGAATAATGTCAGGGAAAGAAAAAAGTATATGTGTTCTGTAGAATGGAATTAAATAGAATTAATTCTTGGCATAGTTATGCCAATATATCTGGGAAGTTGTCATTCCTACCTTTAACTTAACAACACAGGCCCTTTTGGAACGATGTAAGTATCTCTGAGAGATATACTGAGACTCCAGATGCCTAAAGTTTAAAATTCCTTGATAGTCAGAGTAGATACCTAGTTGCATTTATGATCAACTATATGATTTTGAAAATCAATCTTCATCAAAATGGTAATTACAATCCTAAATCACCTAGATGGTATTACTGGAGTGAAGGGATATATCAAAGTGGAAGTGTGTGATTTTTAAGTCAAATATGGTGATTTGCAGTTCACATGTTACAACAGACTGGCACTGGGATTTTATCTTTAACTGCTACCCCAAGTCAGAGCTTAAGTTATTGCTTTACTGTTTAGTTTAGCTAATGTGATGTAAGAACCAAGGTTAATAATCATGTCTTGAACATGTTTGGCTTTTTCCCCCTTTTTGATAGTGAAGCAATACTCTTATGTATTTATGTGCATTTTCCCATTAGCCTTAATCAAGGGATGATACAGATATTTCACAAAGCCAATTGTAGTACTAAGAGGCCATCTTAGAGAGACTCCCTTCCTTGTCCTAAGAGCAGATAACCACTTATGTAGTAGCACTGAATGTCAGTGAGAGTTTGTTATAAATTCCCTCTCAATGTACTTCAAAGAGTATCATCATATCCAAAGCTACTCCAGAAGGAGTACAATTTCTAAACTTATTGCTGCAACCTCAGATGTTCAGTTTAGCTTTGAGTAGTAAAAATTCAATGAGTTCACCTTAAAATCATCTGTTGTCATAGCAATGCATTGGGAAATGTGTCTTGCTGTAAAAGATTTCCCACCTGAACTTACATTGTGGAGATATATCGTTGGTGATGTAGCTGTTTACCTTGAGGGATCAGGAAACACCTGTTAAACTCTGTCGAACAGAATTTGCGGGAAAATTAGTGCACAGTGAAATAATGCGCTGCAAATTCACGCAATACTTTGTTGTGTGCTATGTTCCCAAGCCCAAGAAAGTCTTTGGGTGTCATCCTGGTCCTAATTCATGTAGTTCAGAGACTAATTTCTCCCACCACTGCCACAGGTGACCGACTGGGTCTCTTTAATGAAGTCAACCATTACACTCCTTGCTTTTTGGCACACACATGTCATAGATGATGGCATTGCTGAATTAATAGCAAGGTTCTTGCACTTTAGACCAATTTAGTGTTTACTCTGATCCTGGAATGAGTTTCTATCTGTGAGTGCTCTCTGTGAGCTGAAACACCCTCTGCTCATTTCACCAAATTTCTCTGTCACCGTGACAAAGAGTGATGTTCTCATCTTCACATGACTTGTATCTTCAGTGTGGAGATGGGTTATTTGTCCTTCTCCAGCTAGATTATGTTAATACATTTTCTAAACACAGCCCTTACTGTGACCATCTGCACCCTGAAGGCACTCTGAGTTGCTGTAGTGGCCTACTGTGAAGAGGCACCAGAAAATCACATTAGAGTGCTTTGGCTAAAGCTGAAAACTCATGGCTGTTTCCTGGTGTATTTATCCTGTTTCATTTCAATGTAAGGATTACTTTGCATTTGCCACTTCCTGCAACTATACATGCAGATAGTTAGCATTACTTACCCAACGCATGGTGCAGCAACTTGGTATGTGTCTTAACCACAGCAGCAGTAGCAATTTTTATGGCATCCCATCATGGTTATTCTGCCATAAATATATGTCAGCAACAACCATCATGGTCTGATCTGTGTTCCCTAAATGTCAAAACACAAAACAGTGATTTTTGTATAGTGGTTCTTTCTTTATGGGAATGTTGGAAATGGAAGGGAGAGGTATGTCAATGCCTCTTGTGCTTGCATACTCTTATACGTAGAAGAAGAGAGTGGAAATATTTTGTTGAAATCCCTTTGCCCCTGGCATTTGAGCAACAAGTGCTCAAGTCTTCTCACATTTCAAAGGGCGAGGCATCAATACTCTGTGAGGGTCCTTTGGGTATCAAAAAGTGAAATGAGTTATCAGAAGTGTACACAGAAATGCACTATGCAAGAGCCCAGAGAAAAAAAATCATGATGATATACTTTAGCTACACACACAGTACATAACAGACCATTATCTAAACCACATAATAAATGGTAAGGAAATTATGACCTTCACCTCCAGCCACAGTTTTCTACATCTCCAGCTAAATGAATAACCACTTGATTTCAAAGCCATTGGATTAGCCGTCAAGATTATCCCTTGCATTGAATGAAAAGTACTGGCATTTAGACATATCTAGTAACAGGCAGTAGTACTACTGTAAGTTCTACCAAATAAATTGCAAACTTACTATATGTAATTAATATCATTTATATCTATAACATTTCCCTTTTAGGATATTACATTGATTTACTGACTCTATAACTTAATTCTGGACATCAGAAATAGGAATGACCCATTAGGTCATCTAAGTCTACTATTCTGCTGGTGCAGATTTTATATCAGGATCACTTCACACATCACTGAACTGCAGCCACTTTGGTTGTCATTAGGCAGTTAATCTGCCATACATCTGCCCATCACATCACTACTCTATAAAAGGGCAAATTAAAGTATGGGAAAATTGGTATGTCCTTGGAAATTACCTCTAACTTTGACAGTTTGATAGCCAGATAATCTGCTGAGGAAAGCCACTTTATAATTGCTTTCATACACTCTATATGAGCTGAGAATCTGGCCAAGAGAATTTAGCGGGTTATAGGATAACCAGAGGTCATTTGTACAAGAAAACAAAAGGAAAGTCTTTTCCACAACGTAAATGTATTTTGGTTTGTTCCCTTTTAGGCTAGCTCATTCACTTCTGAATCAAAAAAAGAATTACTAACAGCTTGATGCAAGCTGTTTAATGAATGAATGTTGAAGTTATTAATCTCTGTGCATTCACACTACGCAACAGCAATATTTATTTGGTTACATTTATATTTATTGTGAAATACTATGGGAAACAATGATATGTTCTACAAATACTCATTATTATGAAATATTATCATAGGTAGTGCAATTAATGCTTTTCATATGGGTAATTTTCATCAAACTGGATTGAAAACTGGCTGAACGGGGCAGGCCCAGTGGGTGGTGATCAATGGAACAAAGCCTAGTTGCAGGCCATTAATTAACAGTGTACCCTAGGGGTCAATAGTGAGTCCAATCCTGTTCAACATCGTCATTAATTATCTGAATGATGGGGCAGAGCATACCCTCAGCAAGTTTGCAGATGACACAAAACTGGTAGAAGCGGCTCATACACGAGAGAGTGATGCTGCCATCCAGAGGGACCTTGACAGGCTGCAGAAATGGGCTGGCATGAGCCTCATGAAGTTCAACAAGGCCATTCAGATGGAAAGCATCTTGGCAGAATCCAAGGGGTCATAGTGGACACCAAGTTGAACATAAGCCAGCAGTTTGCCCTTGCTGCAAAGGAGGCTAATGGTATCCTGGGCTTCATTAGGCAAAATATTGTCAGCAGGTTGAGGGAGGTGGTCCTTCCCCTCAGCACTGGTGAGGCCACACCTGCAGTACTGTGTCCAACTCTGGGCTCTTCTGTTGTGTTAACTTGGTAAGGGTTCGGTAGCAGGGGTGCAGCAGGGGTACCTTCTGTGAGAAGAGTCCAGAAGCTGCCCCATGTCAGATAAGAGCCAGTTCCAGCCGGCTCCAAAAGGGACCCACCGCTGGCCAGAGCTGAGCCAGTGAGCACTTCTGGTTGTGCTTCTGTGAGAGCAGATTTAAGAAAGGTGAAAAACTGCTGTGCAACAGCAGCTGAGAGAGAGGAGTGAGAAATGACCCTGCAGACACCAAGGTCAGTGAAGAAGGAGGGCAGGAGGTGTTCCAGGAATGGAGCAGAAGTTCCCCTGCGGCCTGTGGTGAGGCCCATGGTGGACCAGGCTGTCCCCCTGCAGCCCATGCTGTACCCTGGCAAAGCAGATTTCCACGCTGCAGCCCATGGAGGAGCCCTTGGTGAAGCAGGTGGATGTGGCCTGAAGGAGGCTGCAGCCCATGGAGAACCCCTACAGGAGCAGACTCTGGGCCAGAACTGCAGCCCGTGGAGAGGAGCCCATGCAGGAGCAGGTGATCCGGTGGAAGCTGCCACCTGTGGGGGCCAGTGCTGGAGCAGTTTGCTCCTGAAGGATGGACCCCGTGGTACGGACCCATATTGGAGCAGCTCTTGAAGAGCTGCAGCCTGTGGGAAGCCCACGTAGGATCAATTTGGCAAGGATGGCATCCTGTGAGAGGGACCCCACGCTGGAGCAGAGGAAGAGAGAGACCATGAAGGAGCAGCGAAGACAAAATGATATGGACTGACCACAGACCCCATTCCCCGTTCCCCTGTGCCGCTTGGGGGGAAGAGGTAGAAGAGGGTGGATGGGGGGAAGTTGTTTTTAGTTTGCTTTTAGTTTCTCACAGCTCTAGTCTGCTAGTGATAGGTAATGAATTATATTAATCTCCCTATGTTGAGTCTGTTTTGCCTGTGATGGTAACTGGTGAGCAATCTCCTTGTCTTTATCTCAACCCCTGAGCCCTTTTCCATCATATTTTCTCCCCCATCTTCCTTTGAGGAGGGGGAGCGATAAAGCGGTTGTGGTGGAGTTTAGCTGCCCAGAAGGGTAAAACCACCACAGCTCCCCAGACCCAGTCCTGCTGGACAGAGTCCAACAAAGGGCCACAAAGAGGATTATAGGACTGGAGCATCTCTCCTATGAGGAAAGGCTGAGAGAACTGGGACTGTTCAGCTTACAGAAGAGAAGGTTCAGGAATATCTTATCAACTGTGTATATACCTGAAGGGATGGTGCAAAGAAGGAGATAGATACTTTTCAGTGATGTCCACTGACATGACAAGAGGCAATGGGCACACACTGAAACAGAGAAAGCTTCATCTGAACATCACGAAATACATTTTTACTGTGAGGGTGATTGAGCACTGGCAGGAGGTTTGGACAACATGACCTCCAGAGGTCCTTTGCAAGCTCAACAATTCTTTGATTCTGTGAACTTCAAAGGCTTGCTGAAGAGAGCCAAAGAACTTAGCCAGAATCCCATTGCAGAGAATAACGAAAAGCATGCTGTCTTGGGAGTCACTTGGAAGACTAATTTGCTTACATTACAAAGTGTCTATGCTCCCTAAGTATGAACCATACACAAATACTTTTGCATTTCAAAAATTCAGGGAATTATATTCTTCTCTGACACAGCATAGCACTAAATCTTATTCAGCCTCTCTCCCTGTTCTTTTTTGCTTCCTTCACTAGCTGATATAGGAGGCAAAGGAGGTACTACTCTGTGCTTACCAGAAAGCCTTTCACTGCACTGAAAAAAGGGTACTGCATCTTTCTGCTTCTGCTTAGCTGTAGCACACAAATATTCAGCTTGCTGATGCTCTTGTGTAAATTACAGCATACTATTCTCATATCTGCAGAAGTATGTGAGCATGGTGAGACTAGACAAACCAAACCAGAGACAGAAAACTTCTGACTGAATGAGGACTAGAACCTTCTGCTGTGATTTTCTTTCTTGGACACGGAACTTGCTTCTTTTTAAACCTAATTAAGGAATAGATAAGCAGAAGCCATCTCATTGCCATAACAAATAATGTTTCTCAGAATAAAAAATATACTCTTGTATTTTTGTAGGTAACTCTGTTTTACTGCCAAGATCTTAAAAGATGGTTCCTGAGATGTACACCTTTTTTTTTTCTTTTCTTTTTTTTTTTTCTATATAACAGGCTGTATGTTTCATTTTATTTTTTATTATAACAACAGAATATTAAAGGTCTGTGTGTGGTGTAACATTGTAAAGAACTCTTCTGGGAGCATTTTTAATTCATGTAACATGCTTTTGATCCATACATGATCATTGGCCATTTGTCTGGGATTTCTGGAAATCTGCAGTCCTCGCAGAACTAGCTACTGCTCTGTGTATGTTACTGATCATTCAGGAATCCTGGGCAAATGACCAAAGGCTTCTAATTCCATCTGGCAACATTTCTGCATAGAAAAGTAGAGCATGTTAGAAGCCCATCTATATGGTAGCCCCAACATTCCTAAATGAAGTGGAGCACAAGTTAAAGAAAATGTTTTTCTAGAACTATTAGTCCTTGTTCCTTAAAAAGCTGGGCCTTTTGTCAGGCCTTACAAATAGCACGTTTTAAAACTTGTCTAATGTAGATACAAGTGAAAGCAGAACACAGGTTATTGTTTACCTAATTTGAGCTTACACTTTACTAATATAATGTGAGTCCTGACAGGGAATTAAGAATATGTTTCCTTAAAGCATTATCACTTAAGAATTATGAGATAAGGTTTTCTGTAATATTCAGTAATAGGAACCACAATCTCCATGTTATTATTTATTGATATATATTCTTCATTTTAGAACCAAGAATAAATCTTTTGTAATTTTGATGTTATTGACTGATAAATGCCAAGGACTTTGAAAAAATGGTTCTTGACAAAAGAAAGCTTTAATGGGGAAGGTATCATGTGGAAAAACATTATGTTTTCTTTCCTATATGCTAAGGGTGACATAACTTCATTTTTGTTTTTTCCCTTTTATGTTTAAAAATGGTGTTGATTTTGATTAATCATATACAAATACTGTCCTGGACTGTTGCTCTACAGTGACCAGATTAACCTTTTCATCGTATTTGGTCTAATGATATAATGGAATCTGTTATGAAACAATAGTCTTCGGTGGATATATAGAAGAACTCTAACGGATATTACTGGACACAAGAGGACTTCTTAAGTGCTGTTTATGCAGTGAATAATGAGGTCTCAGCATTCCTCAGTGGGGATCCAAATTGCAGTTCTGCTATATTTGCTATGGTGGTGAGAGTGGTTAAATTGCAAATAACATTCATCTTCAGTCAAAAATGAATGAATGTTTCATGTTTGCTGAACATAGGGGAAAAAAAAAAAGAGGAAGATATTCTCATTTTAATGCAAGGAAAGGCAGCTAAGTAGGCAGATTTGGGCAGGCTGTGGGCCACTTTGCCATACTGCTGTATAGGTTAGGAACGGATGGATACAAGTGCTTACAACAGGCAAACACAGGAGTTCTGATAGGAAAGACAAACAAAAAGGGATCAGGAACTGGTTACCCTGAGCAATTCACAGGGTAATATTTCTGTGTAATGTTCCTGAGCCAGGAACTTCAAGTTAATTCTTGAAGTGAGAGGAGTGGAAGTGAGGAAGCGAGGATATGAGCTGTTAAAGGTAGATGTACAAAAGAGCAGGAAGTCTATGGCAGCATTTCATTAGCACAAATAGTAAGGTTGCTATTCCTTACTTTTCAGTGAGTTCGCAACTTAGCAGGAGCCGAGAGCCAGGAACCATAACCTTTTGTAAAGACAAGGTAACCCTGACGCCTCTGAACTGTGGATTTTGTATATGGAAGCAGTAGTTGTAGCTTTTGTGTCCCTCCCACCCCACAGCACTTGCAGAATGCAGATACTCAGCTGTTGCAGCTCTCTGTGCAAGGTTCTCAGTTAATGAAGGTTTTGCAGATGCACGCATTTCCCAATGAAATTTACACTACACTAGTATACAAATTTTAAAAAATGGAGGTGAGGAGCAGCTTGATAATGTAGTGTAGTACTTTTGGCTCATGACTCATTGCAGAAAAAAAAAAAATTACACATCCTTGTCCCAGGTCCCTCTCTCCCTCCTCCCTTCTTACATTTACCTATAGCAACAAATTCTTAAATGTTTCCCTGATAACAATCCTATCTAATTAATGCATGTATGTATCTAGAGATCAAGTTATCGTCCTCAAATACTGTGAGTTTTGACATTAGATTTTCTTTTCTATAGATGGTAATAACGTTTTCACACAATCGCCTTTTGAGACCACAGTGGGAGTCATGAACCATTAGTTAATAAATCTCATTGTTAGATTGGTGAATTCATATTATCAGGAACAGCTTCAAGAAGCATGGGCAATAAGATCATCTGAACAGAAAAACTTCGGGAAACAATCAGAAAATGTGTTTTTTAGTCAGACATAGATAGAAATACGTAAACCTGCTTCATGATTCCACATGCCACATTTCATGGAAAAAGCCTAATTCTATATCCCATGTTGTTGATGAATACATTGATGTTGGTATCATGTTAAAAAAAAAAAAAAAAATTGTTGCCGGTAGTAGCACAGATATGTTTCATTAAGGATCATCAGAATGCTAATAATAGTTGTAACAAGGCGCATTGCAGCTGTAGAAAATCTCAGTGATTTAAATGTTTTCTGGGTAAATTGCTGAACTTAGATTCCTAGTTCTAAGGTATGTCAACGCTTTGTGCCTCTTCATTTTGTATTACAATCACATTTTAGGGAGATGTTATGTTGGTTCTCCCAGAGCTACGCATTGCTTTTAAAGATCACATCACCTTTAGGTTAAATGGGTTGTATTTCTCTATGCTTCTGACAACATAGTCTTTTTGCACCAAGAAGTGCAAGCGGACACAGTTAATCTAGATACAATGTAATCTTTTGATTTCATAAAGCTCGAACATTATTGGAAGAAAGTACAAAGATGATGCCTCATGGAATTGCTGTCAAGAGGGGAAATTGAGAAAAACAATTTTGTGTAGCTTGGACCTTTGACTGATCAAGGCAGACCTTATAAAGTGTGCTGTTTGTCTTGACTTTATAGCACTCCTGCTCTTCTATCAAGACTGAAAACTCGCCTGTTCCCACGTATGCCATGCTGCTACATGGAGCAAGTTGGCTCTGAATCTAAATGGGATGTAGGAAGACTTATGCATGAAATGGGAGGCTTCATGATATAGGAGCTTTTGTCAGGCTAATTGAGTGATGAGGGAACAGCACTAAAACCCATATAGACTATACAGCAACAAAAAGGAGTTAGTTTATATATATATATATATAAAAAAAAACTGTATATCCAAAATAGCACCTCATATAACTACAGTTTTATCAGTATGGCTGGAGAAACTCTCCTAACAGTGAAATTAAAACAGCTAAAATACAATCAGTTAGAGAAATCTGAGTAGGAAACAAGAGTTTGGGCTTCTCCATTTGTTGATTTTTGTGCTTTCAGTCTCTAACCTGTGCTCTGTGTCCCTTAGATGACATAAGAACAGCCTTTCTGATGAGTTAAATACAAAAGTAAGATCAACGAACATAGCACCTGTCCTTCAGAATGTATTTTTTGCCATGTGGAAACATAATTTAGATTTTTTTTTAATTTGTTATTAGAAAGAACAAAACAATTCCCTCTGGCTTATTTATTGTTTTCCTTATCGCTTGTCTTATTCAATTAAATCTTTGTGGCCATTTCCATGTTTTGGTATTTCAATGACTGGAAGAGTATCATATGCATATTCATGGGACGGCAAGATGTGGACAATACGGAACTGAGAGCGTGGTGACAGCTTTAAGTTGTCTGGCTGAGTAGTGGTGTTTGATTGATTGATTGTTTTATAGTTGCTCTATGACATTCTAATCTCCAGCTTTGTGTTTAAGTACAAACTTAATGTCAAGCCTACACAATGTCAGACTCAGTTTGTTAAGGTCAGGCTCATGAATTGTAGCTGTTGCTGTGTTTTTATGTGGTTGTTGCTGTTGCTTTTGTGACTTCTGCAGCAAGATAACAGTCCTAGTGTGACTCCTAAGAGATGGAATCTGCAAGAGAACAGATAGTAGTGTGACTTTTCCCCCAGAGTGTTGATTACAGATGTCCTCAGTCACACTGCTTGAATTTTCAGAGAGAACTGATCTATCCTAATATAAGTGCCCTTAACTGCATGCCATTATCTCTTTCCTGGGAAGCAGGTTTGGTGATTTCACTACATGCTTCTTTCCCTCTCTATCTGTAATGAATCAATAATTCAACAGGACACTAGTGGCCATTCTCCTGGTGTGGGTGACATCTCCTATGTGAGATACAAATTTTGGATTACTTAGAGAATGTGTCATCTTTTGCAAGAGAGACCAAGCTGAATATAGGGTTCTAGGTAATCATACTCTGTCTTCCAAATTTTCATGCTATTCCCTTCTTATATAAACTTCATAGGGTATTAGTTAACTTTTTATGCTAAACTCTTCTAATTTTAATGCAAAAGAGCTGCAGTGCTGCTTTGTGGAGGCAGGTACATTTCATTGACAACAGAATGACCCAAATAAGTCTACTAGCCGTTACACAAGAGACTAACCAGGTTTCTTATACTAGTGATTAGGAAACTCTGCCTGTGCCTTCATCTAAGGATTATAATCTTTTTAATCTAAGTAGATTAAAAATAATACATTCTATAAAAACATGCATTCTTCAATAGCAGGTTTATAACAACTTGAAGAAAATATGAGATCCTTGAGCAGTCACTGAATCCTTTTACAATTTATACAAATTATTTTTGCAAAGTAAAAATATAGAACATTCACCTTCCACTTCGGCTGTTTTGACAGTGCTGAAAATCAATTGATCTCAATAATGTCTAATTTACATTTAAGAGAGCAATTAAACCTCCCTTGTGATCCTAAACATTTTTGCAAAAAATGTTGCCTAATAGGATGTTATAAATGTGTTGTCCTTTTATACAGCCAGCCTGCTGGTTGACTGTACATCTATCTTGGGTGGGCCTTACTTCTGAAATATCCAACTACAGTTTTCAACGAGTTATATTCTCCAAACACCTACACAGGTCACAGATTTATCATATAGTGGAAAGGCAAGGTCAACAGAATGCATGATTTTCCAAAGCTAAACAGGTCTGCAGCAAGTGAAGAAATGGATCAAAATGTCCCAGTGTTTCGTCTCATCCTTTAAATACTAAATAGTCTTACTTTAAATACTTGTGTGCTTTCATTGTTGCAAGGTACAATTATATCTTCTAAAGAGTTATGAGATTCTTCAAAGACCACTCACATGGTGGTTAGTATTAGAACTGGCTTTTAACGAAGTTAATCTTGTAATGAATGTCTTTCTTTTATTTCAATAAACTACAAATACAGTGCATTAATGTATTTGCCTTCCGGTGATTTGAGATGATCTTGTTTGTGTATGCAGAATTTAGTGATCCCGTTTCATTCAAACTAGAATATAAGTATAAGGTAAAAATGATATGGGGTCAACATCTATGATGTGGATGGTAGCAAAGAAACCTTGGTAGACAAGCTTCCTAGAAAGTGGATACTAAATTTATGGAAGGCTAACAAAATAAGATAATAAACTGCTGAGAAGCATCCTGGCATCAGAAACCCTGCAGAGAAATACTTCTTCCCATATAACACACTGGAATCTGATACTGTATGACACAAAAAGTGGCCTCAAAGGAATACTGCATTCTAAATATATTCCTGACACCAATGCACAACCATTTCAATCTGTAGATTTAGCTACTTCTTTTTTCTGTGCTAGAGGACATCATTGTGCTTGAACGGGAATTGAAGTCACTTCTGATATTTCAGTTCATGTATGCAGTTGATATCTTTTTCACAACTACAATCTAGTAATAGACTTTTATCTTTTATTTTTTTATAGTAGCTTTATATTTGCATTTTGTATTGTCACTTGGAAAGATCAAAACCAATAAGAAAAATCTTGCACCTGAATTTCATTTCGTCTCCTCACATATTAATATTCATGTTTCATGCCATGCACAAGCATTAAAGATAAAATCCTCCTGGCTACATGCAGTGAGACTTAGAGAAAGATCGAGGAAGATTCCCTTCATGGGGTTCTGCTTGGGTCATGCAGAAGGGCAAAGTTAAAAATGCAGTAGCATAACATTTTGGCAGGAATTCTGTTCTAAATTATGTCAAATGTTATTCCAATACAAAAAGCCTCAATATTGCTACTGCTAATTAAAGAAAGGTTGGTTGCTGGCAATTTTGCTGATCAAGGGGAAAAAAAGACAGGGCTGGAAGGGGCAAAAGAGCTATTTAGGGAGTTCTATGCTTAGGAAAATAATGCTGTCTCTTAGGTAGTGCAGGATCCAGTACCCCAGCAAAGGCTGGAGGAAGGAGGAGAGAGCAGAATGCAGAGGGTGTGGAAAGGATGGCCAAAGGGACTAGCCAGTGTGCTGCAGCTCAGAACTGTGGTGACTGAGTTGGCTGAAGCACCTGCATTGCACAGATGTGTGGGTAGGAGAAGGGGTTTATATAACTCTTTTTTATTTCTATTCTGTCTTCCCTGGTAATCATGTGTTGTCCATTTTAAAAGTGAATTATTGAGGTTTATGTTCAAATAAAAACTGGTGATTTTTTTTTTTTTTAATGCAAAACCTTTGGGTCTCTGGGGAGTTAATCTATCTAGACTTACAGGTGAAGGTCTAGGCAGGTCCACTGCAAAGGTCATAGAATCATAAAGTCATAGAATCGTTTAGGTTGGAAAAGACCCTTAAGATCATCAAGTCCAACCATCAGCCTAACACTACCAAGTCTACCACTAAGCCATGTCCCTAAGTGCCACATCCACACGTCTTAAATACCTCCAGAGATGGTGACTCCACCACCTCCCTGGGCAGCCTGTTCCAATGCCTAACCACCCTTTCTGTGAAGAAGAAATTCTTCCTGATATCTAATCTAAATCTCCCCTGATGCAACTTGAGGCCATTTCCTTGCATCCTAAATGTCTGGTCTCTTTGCCAAATTCTACTAGTTTCACCAGACCTGACAAAGCCAAGGAGAAGTGCTAGCATTTCTTTGACATACTATTTCAAGCAATTTCTTCTTCATCATCCTTTTTGTCTTATTCACATTTCTTTTTCTGAGATGCACACTTTTGTGAGCCAATCCTTGTATAACACTTAGTATAACCAGTGGTTATACATGAGCTGTTTAATCTTAGGGCCTGTTTTGTTTTGAAAGGTGTGCTCATTTTATATAGAATTTTCTGACAATGAAAGAAGTAACTACTTTTTTTTCTTTATTATCTGCATTATAGGCCCATAGTCTGCCTTTATTTTGTGTGTTGTGAGTTTGTGTGTGTGCATGCTGCACATCATTGTGTCAGGCAATGCAGAAAATAGGGATCCCTAGAAGTACAAAAGGAGAACTTTCATATAGGGAAATCTGAATAACTTGAAAAATCAGTACAACTGTTTAGTCAGTTTTTTAGATCAATAGTGGGTGATCTCTCATTTTACATACATAAAGATCCACAATAAAGGCCATAATTCACATACCGGACTTCTAGTTGACTTGATAAAATCAATCTTTTGCTTGCAGCTTTCCTGATGGTATTTGAGGACAACGTGAGACTGGGTATTTCTTATTGCGTATTGCCCCCTAGAGATAAGTGCGAAGATGACAATAAATTGCGTATAGAAGAGGAGAATATGTGACTACTGGCGACCATCACAAGTCCAATTTTTACTGATTTAAAAGTTAGTTTCTGAGCCTGAAGAATCATATTGCCTACGTTAATGAAGTTTTAGTTTAATTGCTTGTTTTTAAATTCTGTTGTGGTCATACAAAAAGCAGCAAACAAAACCAAAGAAAAGCAACCAAAACAACACATCAGATTGTACTGATTTTCAGTCTAGTAGTGGCAAGAAATCTTGAATGTTGTCATTTTTCTTCAAGCCTTTTTCTCCACTGCAAATAGAAAATATTAAATCAAATTTTCAGCTTCTCATGAGATCTATGCAAACTAATATCCATCAGCATTTTATTCTAACATAAAGGAGAGTTAAAAATAAATGAATACAACTTGCTTGACATGAAAAAATATTGAGCAGAAAGAAACTTATTTATCAGAGAGACACCTTTAAAAACTGGTGTTCTAAATTCATATTGTATGAATATAGAGGAGTTAACTAAGCATGAGAATATGGGCACTCACATGCACATACACAGTAAAGCAAAAGTTTTATCCTGCATTACAAAGGAAGCTTGCACAATTACTGCAGAAAATGATTATCTCATAATAGAATAAACATGTATCATATCAGTAATTTTAAGTTAATTGTTCAGTATGAAATGCCGTACATAGGAGAAAATTTTGGCAAACAAAGATTAATTGTAGCTTGCTTTTGTAAATGGTTAGTGTGGCAAATGTTGTTCCACACAATGATCACAATGTTTATTAAAATGTGAGTGCTCATTCTATTTCTATTTGTTTTAAAGGTTCTCCATAGGTCGCTACTTCTGGGTCACTCATATTGTAAGATGCTAGGAGACATCTTATGGGACTGGAAGTTTTGTCTGCCTTTCAGGGACCTGTGACATGGCTGTGGACTTGCACTGCACTGTCCGGGGTGAGACAGAAATTCCTCAAAGAGGAGGCAATCTTAGTCCCATGATAGATGTGCTAGAATGTGATGACGTTACCTATGTCAGTCTGCCTTTATTCAGTAACTTCTCTTGATAATAAAAATAAGTGCTTAAATATATATACATATACCTGTAAATATACATGTACATAGTACATGTGTACACACATTCACACACTTCCATATATAAAGTGTGCATATTATATATATATATATAAAATCTGCGCTTCTAAATATAAAAAAATCTCACTACTTGACAAAGTAAAGGGCCAAACTTGTGGAAATTATTAGTGCATTTCCTATCAGCTGACATTATTGCGTTTCACTTCTGTAGGTAAGAATGAGTTTTAACTGACACTCAGAATACTGCAATTTAAGAAGAATTAGATGACAGATGTTGCTCAATATTTATATAATTTTCTTAGCTAATATCCTGAAATAGATGGAGGGTGGTGGTGAGAGTTCCATTGGCCCCAAACTCTTTTCATGGTAATTGGAATAATAACAATAAGCTCAAATATAGTTATATTAAAAAAAAAAAAAAGCTGAGCTGATGGGAATTAGCTATTCCTAAAAAGCCACCAATTTTAGGTAATTGGAGGTGGGTAGTTCCTCCTGAAAAGCACTTTTTGCTGTTCTTGTTTGGAGTGATTTTTTTTCTTTCCAACCTTCATTTAAATATAATTTTAAAATTATAAAAAAAAAAAATTTGGAACACAAGCCTTATGAGGAGTGGCTGAGGGAGCTGGGATTGTTTAGTCTGGAGAAGAGGAGGCTCAGAGGAGATCTGATTGCACTCTACAACTTCCTGAAGGGAGGTTGTGATGAGGAGGGGGTCGGCCTCTTCTTCCACATAACTAATGATAGGATTCGAGGTAACGGCCGCAAGTTGCGCACAGGGAAATTTAGACTAGATATCAGGAAAAACTTTTTCTCTCAGAGAGTGGTCAAGCACTGGAACGGCCTGACCAGGGAGGTGGTGGAGTCACCGACCCTTGCGGTTTTTAAGAGGCGCCTGGACAAGGTGCTACAAGATATGGTTTAGTAGCTTAGTGGGTAGTGTTGGTGATAGGATGACGGTTGGACTAGATGATCTTGAAGGTCCTTTCCAACCTTGTGATTCTGTGAAAATTACCTGATGTTCATGATATGAATATCATGAAATAATATTAGTTGGCATATTTATAGCAATTTATTGTAATTACCCAGTAGTAGACTTAGTATTTTGAATCAGTACTTAGAATAATTTCTGTCTGTTTTCATATTATTTCCTCTTTTTACTTTCATCTTTCAAAGTATTCATTCTCAACAAATACTATTAGTACCTAACAAATGTAGTATATCCTTCAAAACATAACCATGTGTATAAACACTAAAATGCAATGACAAATCCTCTGTTTCTCTCAGACAGTTTTCTTAACCTTGAGTTTAATATTTTTAGAAAGAGAAGACCTTTAGCTATGGCTCTTCTTAACCATTTTATTGTTAAAATTTCTAATAATTTCAAAAATTATTTAGAAAGCAGAAACCATTCAAGTTATCTATGTTTTCTTTAGAGACACTATGCTTTTCTCCACTGTGGACACTAGCATGATTTTATATGCTAGCTTCACAGGTTATGCTAGAGTAAATAGCCATCATAATCAAAATATGTTACTCTATGCAATTATTGAGGACTCTTAATTGTGGTCCTAACTTCAACTATACAGGGTAGGCAGAGCTGGGGATAGTGTTTGAGTGCCTAAGTTAAACATTCAGCTAAAGACAGAAAACCATGCTATTGCCCTTAGTTTAACAGAGCACATACAGTAAGTGATATGGTTGTGGCAACAGAATAGATAAAATAGCCCATGTAAGCGTATTCAGCTCCACTGAATGTGCTTAGGTTTTCCAACAGTAGGTTTTTTTCAGCTATTTATATAATTTGGCCATCTCTTCGGAGAAAAAAAAAAAATCATAGGTAGAAGTAGAGAAGAGCACCAGAACACCTCACAGCTAGATTATTCTTTTAAATAATCCCAAATAAGTAACTCATCCTAGCACTGGCTGTAACTGTGCTACAGGTTGTGGCACAATTTATGTTCCTTCAAAATTAAAAGAAATGTTACTATGTAAGAAATGTACTCTATCCATATGCAGTATTCTGAGCAGACCCAAAGAAAGTATCTTGTTTCCTATGACCTTGAAGTTTGATGAAATAACATCAAAGAATTACTTGCTTTTTTCCTTCTACATTATTATGTAGAAACAGATTATACCATGCATTTATGAGACTCAGATCACAGTGGGGTATAACAACAGCTACTACTTATCTGAATGCTGACAACTCATTTTTATCATCTCTATTTTAATCCTAACTAAACTATGAGAAACACCCATGAGCTTTGCATGCCTATGCTAGTGTCAATTTCAAAGAGATACTATTGAATCATGGAAACTGCTCTAGTTAAGGGGAGAGATCAGTTCCCCTTTAAGAGCACTTGACAGTTTGGAGGATGAGGACCCAGAACAAGCATGTGAAATACCTGCAAATATTAAGCTTTTCTGCCATAGTGTAAGGGCTACTCAAATAAGAAGAATTCAATGTCAAGTCCCAGGTGAGACTGTAAAGGATCACTTCAGAAATTTACTACTTGCTTATAATGGAGGAGGGTTAGTAGCTGTTTTTGAAAATTCCACCCCTGAAGCAATCCAAAATCGTAAGAACTCTGTCTACATTAGAGACCTATTTATGCAGTTTCCTGTTCACAGAAGTTGCTATATGCACATGATTTCCTGCCTGAGATATGTTGAAGAGAGCCTATTGTTTGCAAATGATAAATGCAGACTGTTAAAATGGTATAAGTTGGAGTTAACAAAAAATTGAAAAAATAAAACAGGTGAACTAATTCTTCCATTTTATGTTCCTGACAATCTGTTGCCAGTTGAGCAATAATCAATAAGTAAAAATCTGGTACATTATTATTAAAAGATAATTTAAAAGACATGTATCCCATTTGAAATTTATGCGAGGAATTTCATGTCACATTAGAAACAGAAAAATTACCTTTAGTATATCCAACATCAATAAAATATATAATCACAGGAAAGTTTACTCAATGTTTCACTTAGTCTGTACTCTGTTAACGAGGTAAGAGGATTGGGCTTAATTCCATTGGGACTGTTTCCCTCTGTAAGAATGCACTTCACTACTTCTGTTAACATGAATAAAGCTGTCTCCCACTACACACAGAGAGAAGATTAAGGGTATGGCTTGAAACCTTGCAAGTGAAGAGGCAGGAAACACTACCCCTACCTCTTTATAATGGAGGCAACAATCTTCTGAGGCTCTGTCCTTTTGGATTATCTGCAGTGACAGCTAAAAAAATCACTCTGCTCATATTTACCTTTTTCTGGAACTTCCAGGAGATTTCAGAAATGATAAACTGAGTTGCAATGTGGTAATTAAGTAGAGTTGATATTAGTGGGTCATCAGGGCTTCTGAAAGAACGAGAAGGCTGAGTCCTCCCTACAGATAACACAGGTCCATGTGAATCCCTATGGAAAACTGAGTATTTTATGTCAGGATATCCTGGCATCTCAAGGAATCATTGCTGAAATAACTTGCGTTGTGCTGTCCAGTCAAAAGCAAGGAGACTCCTTCATTCAGTGTTTTTTGCTCTAGCTGGTCAGCATTAAAAGAAAAGTGAACTGCATGCCAGAGTGTTTCAAAGGTGTAATTCCCTTGGGAGGTCACTGCAAGTGGGCTTAAAAGAGTTTTTCTGCCCCTAAGCATATTTCTTTTCCATAACACCTTTGTTTTTTTTGTTTGTTTGTTTGTTTTTGTTTTGTTTTTGTTTTTTTCTTTCAAGTGTTGTAATTGCATCATTGCATCATTAGCCTAGATATGGAGTTTTTGATTTCATATCTGAACATATGAATTTAATATTTTTGACCATTTGCTAGGGCAGATCTTGAGGTCATGTTGTAATGTTAGTTTGCATACCTGAACATATTATTTTCTAGCTCTAGTAAAAAACAACAAATGATCAAGAGAAATAGCTTCTCTTTAGTCACTGTATAATTTATTTCCCCTTTTCTTAGTCCATCTTTTCTATTTCTTGTTATTCTCTCAGTTAGATCTGAAAGTTCCTTCTCCAGAACAATAATAGAAAACAACGTGATTTGCTTTCTGAAGATCAAGCTTCATCAGCAGCCTCTTGTGTTCATATGGACACAAGAGTAAGAGGTGCTTAAAGCATCACTTCTCAGCAGTGAACATTTATGTTGTTCATACCTGGCAATATGTAGAGTAAATGTCGGCTATGTTTATAATAAATTAAACCAAAGTAAAATCCAACATAAAAAAAAAAAAAGAAACATATGAGATAGAAGTAAGTTAGAAGAAAAAAAAAAAAGGCACATTTTAAGATTAGTCTGGCCACGTTGTCACAAAGAGTCCTGAGAGGAGACAAAAGATAGAAAATCCTATCTTAGAGCATGTACATTGAAGGTCTGCTAGTAAAGTAAACACAAATGACTCCTGGATCCAGGAGTGCAATAAGGAAATATGTTCATAGAAATATGACTTAACCAATGCCATCAAGTACAATGCCAATATACTTTTACATATTTATTTATATTTTTAATAAGACATTAGCTGGTTTGAAATTGAGAGGTTGTGATTAGCTGAAACATGAAGTTACACAGGACAGATTCACAGCAAGCACATGAAAGATTCACAGCTGCGAACAGCATAAATGATCTGGCAGAATTATGTATGCTAAATATGACAGACATCGTTTTGTTGGCAAGATTAAAATGTTTGTTTGTTTGTTTTAATCTGGTGGCTTTGAGTGGCTGTAAAAAGAATTAGGCAACAAAATGGCATGCATATCTTTTGAATGAATATTCTGTGTGGATGATGTTAATTATTTCATTTAGTTATTCAGATAGGAGAACTTCATCTGGCATAATTAAAGTAAAATCGTGTCTTAGAAGTGATCATTCTTTTTACTTCTGTGCTGAAATGCATGCAAGGATGAGAGTGAGGGAGTATATATCTCTGCCAGAGGGGAATATCTGTGCCTACTCTGTGACGTAGTTGGGGTAGGAAATAGCTGCACCACCTTTTTTCATATGACATGGCATGACATGGGACATGCAAAAGGACTGGAGATAAAATCTAAAATCATCTTTGCACAAACTTGAGTGGCTATTACTTTTGTAAATGTCATGACTGCGGAAACTTGACTTCTCTTTTGCAGTGGCTTTTCTTTTCTAAAGGAACCCCATCCTCCCCACCTTTTTTCTCCGTTTCCTTTCTCACCCTGCATCTGTCTTTTCTATGCACATGGTAAAAAGCTCCAAAGGTTTTGCTTCCCACTTCTCACATAAACATCACAGAGATCAAGAGAACCTGTAGGTGGTACTATACTATAAAAAATAATCAGAAACAGCAAGAAAAATCATGCTAGCTCAAAAATCATCCCCTGTTTAAGATTTCACTTAGACTCTAAGGATAATATTTACAAAGGAAATCCCCTTTCCCTTCAGGTGAAATTAACTCTAATATGTTAACTTTCAAAATAACTTCAGAGTTTTAGCTGTGTCAAACTTCGTTGCTGTAAAATTCCCACATTCCTAACCTAGGTCTGCAGGATCCTGTTTTGTAATTTTTTTCAGTATCACCAAGTTTTTTAATTTAATACTATTAGCTCATATTTTCATTATAGATTGATTCTTGTTTAGATATAGCAGAAAGTCCTTCTGACAATTTTGATAAATTACTTTCCCATTAGCTAGCATATAACCAAACAACTTACAAGAGAAGCAGAACAGTAGCTCTCATGTAGGACTTTTTCTGTAGCATATAAATCAGAGCCAAGATGTGTGCAAGGGGAGGTGCAAATACACAGTATAGAAAAACATAAATGTTTGAGGTGACATGTAATTTGTGGTTAATACTAAAGGAAATGACAAGTAATTTTACAAGAAGTGAGTTCCCTTTCAGCAAAGAATTAGGAACTAAAGCAGACAAAAACAATTTTCTTGTTTAGAAGAAAATAGCCCGAGATTTCTACACAAGAAGCTGTATCTCTTAGCTGCCTTGTGAGCATACATAGGCTCAGATTCTACCCTAGAACAATGAAAAAAAATGTGAAAAGTACCTTCAAGAATAAATTCTGCTTGTGAGTGTAATTTCAAATAACTTTGATCAGTGAAACAGAGAATTTGAACTTAGTTAAAACATAAAAATCTCCCTATATTTTCTGCTGCCACTCTAGAAGAAATATATATACAGATGCATGGAATGAATACTGGATGATACTTACATTTTTTTATGACTAATATTAGCATTTAAAATATCAGAAGTTGTTAAGTTAGCCTTAAGCTACAGGTAGCCTAAGGGAAAGACAGACTTACTCTAAGAAGCTGGGATCTGTAATTCACTTGCATAGTTTTACTCCCACAAATGCCAGCCTTTAAGTATGGACTAAAACAAATTGTGTCATGACTTGATATCACAATTGCTGTGGAAGAGAGGCTCATGAGCTACAAGAGGGAGAAGAAAGTCCATGTCACGAGCCTGCAGGACAAGCCAAGCTATGAGCTCTGCGTCTGTACCACATATACAGCAGTGTTGAGAGCCTGAGAGCTCCTAAGATGAGGGGGTAGGTCCGTACAGGAACAGCGGAAGGAGCACTGTCCTGACACCTGCCTTTCCCTAAGCCTCACTTTGGGAAATAGGACAGGAATGATATCTTCACTGATGGCAATTCTGGGCTGTTGAGCCATGCCTAACTATTGCAAGGAAAGGTTAATCACTTTTCCTTGGGCTCCTTTCACTTCAGTCAACCTTAAAATTAGTCGAAGAACAGAAATTACCAATGTACAAACACATTGTTCTTACCATGGAAGGTATCCCTGTGAGTGCACATCTTTCAAATTCTATAGGACTGGGCCAGTTTGAAGCAGTACAGCAATGACAGGCATCTACTGCTTCTGACACAACTTTGTCTTCTTGCAACTCCTTTCATTTCTTTTATTCCTTTCTCTTTCTTTGCTGTGTGTTGTCCCTTCTCTTCCCCTTCTGCCTCTATTGACTCTAACCTCATGCTATCATTTTCACCAGAGGTTGCAATGATTGGGCTGATGATAGATTGATTATAGATCCTGTCTGAAAACAGGTTATTGTCTGAAAACCTGTCAGAAACACTGGCAGAATAGTCAGGGCAGATTAAAGTAATAGGACATACAATGCAGGTGAAGATGTACCAAATAAACATTGTCTCATTTGGTTTGTGTCTGATGTGGGATTAAATTTTGGTTTGTGTCTGCTGTGGGATTAAATTTGAAACATTTATCAGCATTGTACTCTCCTACCCAGAGAGAGTCATTAACTGCTCACCTTATTTGGCTAGACCTTAAGCACCGGAACCTGAATGTGCTGTCCATCAATTTGTCTTATGCATCTTCTTTTCTACCTCAAGCACTCTAATATCCATTTAGCCAAGACACCTTGGGTCAAATTCCTTTCTCTTCATTTTATGAATGAGAGAACTCCTATAAACTCAATGTATTTATTCTATATTTACTCCTGGTAGCAAAATTAGTTTTCTGTAGCCTTTGAACTTACTCTCCATAAAGCAGCCAGTATTCATAGACAAATAATTGGAGAGGGATATAAAATTATTGTTACAATGGAATCTACTGCAAGCCATGCACTTTGTTTCATTCATCTAGGCCAATGTGCTGAACTGGAAAAACGCCCTTTAAAAGAAATATAGTATTTATTGATGAAGCGCATAGAGTTGATAATAGTTCCTTAGTCCTTTGTTTTAGTTATTCTCACCCTTGGAGATACTCTTATCTTGAGCTTCACCAGCTCCAAGTTCCCCTTTTTGGGTCTCAACTATACCTACTCAGTAAATTTTATCGTAAAGTTGCCTTAGAGAGCACTGAATTCAGGTGAGGGTATCTGTGTGCTAGCGGTACAACTTGAGCATTTCTATAGTACTTCGTTGGATCATACTGACAGTTTGACATTTGTCTTCTATATGAATGATTATGAGTTAAGGGGTCCCATTGCTGCTTTTATACCCACCTCAGAACAAAATTTTAAGTCCACTACACATTTTCTAACATGCTTTTTGTAAGGTCTATCTGCTAGATGCTGAATACTGTTCTCTAGTATACTAAAGAATTTATGCATGGATTAAACTTTGTACAGTGAATAGTCTATTACTTGTTTACATGGCCTGAGGTCAGTACACTCAGTCATTTGCAGGATAAAGCCTTACTGATAAATGTCACCTTGCTATGTATCTTGGTCTAATTTATAGATATTTGCAGGCCATTTGTTTTACCAAGAGAGACATTTTTCTTCTGGATACCAAACAAATAGGTTTTAAAAGCAACATTACTGCACTAAACTCTTTGGATAAATAACATTTATATATGATCTTATAAATTGGATCACCAAAAATAGTAGGTGGGAATTTTGCATTCAGAAGTTGGCTCTTAAAAAGCTTTGAAATACAAAATTTTCAATGTTTTTAAATTAGATTTTTTTTCTTCAGATGTTATGAATATAAAAAGTATTTCAACTCTATTTGTCAACTCATTTAACCCACAGAAGTATCATAGCAGCATTCAGGCTTACTTTGTAGCTAAAAAAATTGTCAAAGTCAAGGTTAACATTTAAAATTGATCTTATATAACACACTCCTACCATAAAGGCATCCATTAAATAATAAAAAGCATAATCAAAAAAACTATAACAAAGAAGGTCAATCTCAGTTTTTTTGTGGGGTATTCAATGAGGAAATTCAACTTAGCCTGTCAATGTCCCTGTATTATATATCATTAGGTTTGATCCTGCAATACATAAGGTATACAACAACTTATCTTCACAGGAGGGCCTGAGGAACCTAACCCAGTTCAAGTCCTATGAGAACTATATTGTAATACCCATTTTAATGTGTGATGGAATCTATTTTTTGAAAGTTCCAGGCTTAGTGCTATCTGCTAAAGGCTTTCTCCGCACGCTGTGAGATATAAATATAAACTCAATTATCAGTATCAGTGGAAAATCTGAACATTTAACTAGTCATTGATTGGTTTGGGACATAAACTAGGCGTAATTCACAAGTCAGTGAAGATTCTGCTAAAAAAAATGTCTGCAGGATAAATGAACTGTACCTCTTCAAAGTCAGTAAGTCTTCTTGTAGTTCTTTGGCTTTGCAGAATTACAGATAAAGTGCTCAGATCCAGAGTCTACATTTATCTTGAACTCCATTTATAAAAAATCCTGAATAAAAAATAATTGTTGGCATTGGGTAAAAGAAGGGTGTAGAATCCTTATAACATACGCACAGGAATCATGCAGACTTTATTATTTTTTTTTCAGCTGATGTAGCTGGGCAGCATCTTCTGCATGGTATTATAATTTATATTGTCAATTGATTCTAGATTTTTGCAGCTTTAGGCAGATGTTTACAATTTTTGCTAATATTAATGGGAAAGAATGTTGGACATCTCTTAGAAATCTCCTAATATTTCTGTAAAAATGCACAAGAATAACTGATAACATAAGGACATTTTCCAATCAAACTTAAAAAAATGACCTAATATTCTTTATACAGTAATAGCAATGCAGGTTAGCCAGATTTCTTTATAAAAATGTGGCACAATAATTCTATTTCATGCTGAAATCTTTACTTTTTTCCCAAGAGGACTAGCCAATTTCTAACCTATCATCAGATGAGGACTAGCCAATTTCTAACCTATCATCAAATGTTAAGAGCTCGCTAGGGAGATATAGACTTTACAATGAAATTGTGAACAGTGCCTTAATGATAGAATTCATCAAAAATGGGAATGGTGCAGTATGGGAAGTTAGATGACAAGCTATAAAGGACAAGCTATAATCAATATGCAAACAGAGAGCTTAAGACTTACATAGTTGAGCAACTGTAGATTGAAATCATATGGATGACAATTTGCAGTTCTCTAATGACTGTCTTCAATAAACTCGGAACACAGTCATGACAAATCCTCTGGGCTAATGCTGTCAGTAGGCCGTGCAAGAATCAATGCTGCTTTCATTGACATAGTTCAATTTGCTGTGGTTGTGCTGCCATTGCTGTATAAAAGCACCCACTGCATGGCCTTCAACAACTGTGAAGATGACCTTGACAGAAAATCCTCTTGTCATAAAAGATACTAGGTTATGAAGAAACATATAGTTATGGTCAGATCATTACTTTTAATTCATGCATCTAATTACTGCTCAGGATGGATAGCTTCACTGAAACTGCAGCTCTAGCTGCAAAACTAGAATAACTGACTGGTGGCACAAATGAAATGGTAAATTTTGCAAGCAGTACTCTGGAAAATAAATAGGTATTTGGATGGGCCTGTTTCAGGAAAGTCTATCAGCACTCTGATTTTTGAGCATCTGCCTAAATTCATTTCCATGAAGCAAGTTTAAACCTTTTGCTCAACAACAAAATGTTTTTTCTTGGGAGTGCAAACCAAGGGGTGGAATTCACAGGGAACCACAACGAGAATTCCTGCTATCTGTCCACCTGCCTTGGACAAGCCACCTGACCTCTCTGTTTTAGGTGTTCTGGCTCCACATTATGTGATACTGTTTTTTGGCATTGTGGACATTACTTTGCTGAGGGGACAGCCGAAGTGCCAAATTACAAACTACTTTGCATACCTCAGAGCTTTGGAGAGTCAGCTGTCTGCTACCATAGCATCACTAATGGACAAATAAGTCTGTGTGGGGCCACAGCAGCTGTAATTACTAGGAGTATCTAGTGTCAGCAACAATTATCAGGCACATTTTCAAGGATCTCCCCCAGGCTCCACTGCAGTTCCCCTGGCTTTCTCTTATGGCTACTAGATTTCTAGACAGAAATTTCTTAGTCTGTCTCCTTTCGTCTTTAGACAAGTAAAATTTTGTCTTGCCCACATACATAAGTTGCCTTGAGGTGCATATGTCAGGTGAGACCTGACAGCTATTGCTTGAGTGCTGTAAGACCTGAATGTAAAATGCCCAAGATGAGTATTATAAGATGATGAGCTTTATGTGTGGAAGTTCTAATAATTGGCATAAGTATTTTTAAATTATAACTAGGGATAAAATACTGGATTCAGTATTTTATGTTGAACTGCTGAGGTCAACGTAACCTGGTTTTCATTCTAATTAGCTGGATTAGACCAACTGCAGTTTACATGGGAAGGACGAAATGCTGCTACCTTAACTCCTATGAGAAGCTTCAATGCAATCGGTACTCATGAAAGTTAAATAAGTGGAATTCATCAGTGCACAGAGGTTGTTCACTTTCTTTTTATGTGTTTTTGATGAGAAGAGATATGTGGGAAGGACTATAAAGTGTAACTTGGTTTTTAGAATCCTTTTATACCTGTGAAGTCTCAACTATTTACCCCTACCCCTATATTTGCCCCTCATTCTTGTGTGCTATGCACACAAGACATAGGCAGAAATACAAATACATAGCTATTTTAGAAGTTCTTGCTCAAAAGAAGTATAAATGGGTGATATAGTCCATGCAATAGCTGAACTTCTCCCAGAAGCATTACTGCTAAGACTCTGTGCAATAAGAAGAAAATCAGAAAGTCTGCTTAATTTCAATGTTTGTTCATGCTGGACATTTATCTAGTAAAATGCAGATATACTCCCACAGCTATAAGGGGCAGGAATAAGAAGACACTCCAGTAGTCACTGCATTATATAACCAGAATAGCCAGCTAAAAATAAGTCCTGAAAACTCTGAAGGTATGTAAGGGCAGAGTAGTCTAGAACAAAACAGTCAGTGAACTGTGCAAAGCCATAGGTTCTGTCTGTAGGAAAACTACCATAAATATAAGACTAAAACGGATTCGCAAAAGATAGAGAAGTTAAAGCCAGTTTCTAGCTGATTTTCTCCTCCTTATCTACACACTTATTCAGACTGTCAAACATATCTCAAGTTTGGATGTTCCTGTGTTTTCTTCTCCAGAATCTTCATTCCCAACTTCCATTTCTTGTTCAGTTTTATTTCTTCCTAAAAAGTCTTCATTCAACT
>VXAL01000672.1:0-18134 GCA_013399475.1 Chauna torquata | reverse complement strand
TCACCTCTGTGACTGGGAAGATCGCGGAGCAGATCCTCCTGGANTTGGTGGATAAGGAACTGGCTGGATGGCCACAGCCAGAAAGTTGTGGTCAACGGCTCTATGTCCAGGTGGAGGCTGGTGACGAGTGGTCCCCCCCCTCAGGGGTCCATACTGGGACCAGTGCTGTTTAGTATCTTTATTAATGACATAGACAGTGGGATCGAGTGCACCCTCAGCAAGTTTGCAGACGACACCAAGCTGAGTGGTGCAGTTGATACAACAGAACGGAGGGACGCCATCCAAAGGGTCCTGGACAGGCTTGAGAGGTGGGCCCATGTGAACCTGAAGAGGTTCAACAAGTCCAAGTGCAAAATGCTGCACCTTGGTCGGAGCAATCCCAGACATGAGTACAGACTGGGAGAAGAACTCATTGAGAGCAGCCCTGCAGAGGAGGACTTGGGGGTTCTGGTGGACGAGAAGCTTGACATGAGCCGGCAGCGTGTGCTCGCAGCCCAGAAGGCCAATTGTATCCTGGGCTGCACCAACAGAGGTGTGGGCAGCAGGTGGAGGGAGGTGATTTTCCCCCTCTGCTCTGCCCTCATGAGGCCCCACTTGGAGTCCTGCGTCCAGGTCTGGGGCCCCCAGCACATGAAAGATGTGGACCTGTTGGAGCAGGTCCAGAGGAGGGCCACAAAGATGATCAGAGGGCTGGAGCACCTCTCCTGTGAAGAAAAGCTGAGAGAGCTGAGATTGTTCAGCCTGGAGAAGAGAAGGCTCCAGGGAGACCTCACTGTGTCCTTTCAGTACTTGAAGGGGGCTTATAAAAAGATGGAGAGGGACTTCTGACATGGGCAGATAGTGATAGGACAAGGGGGAATGGTTTTGAACTAAAAGAGGGGAGATTTAGATTGGATGTTAGAAGGAAATTCTTCACTCAGAGGGTGGTGGAGGCACTGGAACAGGTTGCCCAGAGAAGTTGTGGATGCCCCATCCCTGGAGGTGTTCAAGGCCAGGTTGGATGGGGCCCTGAGCAACCTGATCTAGCGGGTGGCATCCCTGCCCATGGCAGGGGGGTTGGAACTAGACGATCTTTAAGGTCCTTTCCAACTCAAGTCATTCTATGATTCTATGACACTTTGCCAAAATCTCACCAAGAGCTGTGATGAGCCTGCAGCCAAATCCAAAACAGATTCTGAAAATAATTTTATTGCAGTTCATCACATAACATTTATTTCCTAGCTATATACACGTCACCTGAGCTCAGGTGACAAGGTTTCATGCTCCCAGATTATGTCTATCTCATCTCACAGGACTTGGACTCACTTCCTCACTTCAGGTCACCACTCTGTTCTGTGCCAGGATGAGATCTGGGTACACATTCCTTCCCCCCACCTCTCTTCCAGGATGCCAAAACCAAAGCCAAGCTGGAAGAGAGGCAGCAGATTCACTCTCCCTCCGCACCAGGAGTCCTGGACATCACAAATAGCAACCTCGCTCCAGAGTTGCAGGCTAAAGCGGTTTTATTGCAGGTCCTCCATGTTTGCTGTTTCCCCCAAAGACACAGCTTCTATGCCAGCTGGGTTCATGGGATTACCCAAAGTGTATCAGCTTTCACACAGACATTTGCTAGACAATATGGTCAAATGAAAATGTGAATCTAAAAGACACAAGTATAGGAAGGCAATGAATAAACACACTTTCTAGTGGCAATTCAAAAGCCACTTACATGGTTGATGGTGCACGGATTTTTTAATTTAAGTCTTGGAGAACGGCAGTCCTGAATCTCCTGTTCAACACAGCACACTTCATCCCAGACTCCCTCCAGAGCACAGTGTGAGATGGAAATGGGGATCATGGTAGTTGGGTGGGAATCCAGGTACAGGATCTCGGCTCCGGAAAACTGTGCAAATGGAAGGAAGTTCAGATTTAAATCTCTAGTTACAGACAATATATGGGGGGGGGGCAGAAATGCACTTATGCCAGAGTAGTAGCTGGCATATTTAGAAAGTTGTTCTTCCATAGGTCTTTGTAAAAGCTACTTTTGCTGCTCATGCAAAGATTATCATTGCTGTATATAAGCAGAGATAGGCTTTTTATGATTTGTAGCTTAGTAAGAAATAAAATTCTCCTTTCCCTTTTCAAATAATTTATTTTCCACTTTTATGACTATAAATGCATTAAAACGATGAAAATCCTCCAGGTTAAACTATCCTTGTGGGGGCCAAGAAAACTGTCGACTGTGGAGCTACAGATAACATAATACAGCAGGCTGGCAGCACAGCTGGAAGAAGTGCAGCTCCCTCAGTCACCTGTGGAGCACACACTGAGCTTTCTGTGCAACACTTCTATTTCTGTTTTGCTTTTAAAAAATAGAAAGTTGCAAAGTGTTAATTATGGTAGTCATGGAGGAGTGCGGAAGCTTTTCTTCCTAATGGCTACTCAGGAGGCCAGATCAGAAGATAATAATGTTCCTCTGCAGCTCAGAAAGACAACAAAATCAGTGGACTAGATGGTATTGCCTTTATCTCCAGTTAATAAAATCAGCCCATCCTGAGAGTCCTTCTGCAGTCCAGAGGACCAAATTAGGATGGCTTGAGGCAGCGTTGCAGGGGTCAGTGCTATGACAGTGCCTCCTGGTGTACCCCTGCCCCTTCCCTCACAGGTGAAATTTTGGGATCCCTTAGTTCTATTGATTTCAGAGGGGTTTTCCCTCCTCATGTCTTGTTCCAAGAATGTCCATTGCAAGTTGCTTGCTTTTTCTTGCTGATAGCTTGGGATCTGCCTGCACTCATATAGCTTTTTGAAGGCACATCTCCGGCTTTCACGTGAGCTGGGGAAAGCAAGTCCAGGCAGCATGCACCAAGCCACTTCAGCAGGTCAGGGACAGGTTTGGCCTGCCTGACTACGGAAACACAACATGCTCTCCACTGCACAGAGACATCCAGTGCAATTAGATAGGGTTTTTTTTTCCCTGACATTGAAACAGTGAGGAGTAAGGAATGACTCTGAAATAAGCATGTTTTGGAGGCATAGTACCTAAAAAGTGGACAACACAGTTTCTATTCTGAAACTGTTATGATAGTGTTACTTGTACTGTTTTTGTTTCTTTTTGTAACATCCTCAAATACTTCTGATGAAATAACTCTTGCTCAAACTAATTTTCTTTCCTTCTGCCATCCACTACCTGTAAAGATAGCAGAAGTTGTAAAATCAGGTGAGCAGTAGGATACTGAACAGAGCTCTAGCAACAAAATAAATGTCTTACTCCCCCCTCCCACACACACATTCTGGAAGCAAAACAATATTGTTTGGCTAATGTATCTCTCATTCTCAAGGTTAGATAATGAATGCAGAGGAAGACATATCTGGATCAGAGGTGTGGGTTAATTACAAGAGAATTGAAAATGGACATTTGCAGTACCACTGGTAGACAGAAATCTGAACTGATTTTATCATACAGGTCTGGGAAAAAGCTGTGTGAGTGTAAGAATTGGAAAAGAAACATCTACATGGGAATAAAAGAAAATCATTACTCTAAACCAAGAATCAAAGCGTGTGGTACCCAACCTGGGACCTGATTTACATTATGGAAGGTTCAGAGGGTGACCTCATGAGCTGCTCTTCTACAGTGGGGAAGATGGAGACAGAAATAATTTTCTGATTCTGAGATATATTACCGAGACCTAATTCTGGGGCCCCCAAGACAGGAAAGTTATTGATGAACTGGAGGGAGTTCAGTTGAGGGCCACCAGGATGGCTGGGGCAGGAGCACTTGTCCTTGAGAAGGGGCTGAGGGAGCTGGGCTGGTTCAGTCTGAAGAAGGAGCAGCCTTGAGGGGGGCCTAAAAGCACCCCCAAGTGATTTTGAGGCCATCAAGAAGATGGTGAGCCAGGCTTTCCACAGTTTTGCCTGGTGGGTAGGTGAGAGACTCAGCATAAGTTGAAAGAGGAGAGGTTCAGACTGGATATGAACTGGAACTTTTCCCCCATGAGGGCAGTCAGGCATTGCAGCAGATTACCCAGAGGCTCTGCAGTGTCTGTACTGGGAGGGTTTTAGCCCTGACTGGGCTTGCTCAAAGCCTTGAGCAATCTGGTCTGAACCCAGAGCTGACCCTGCTTTGAGCAGGAGGTCAGGCTAGAGACCTACCGAGTTCCCTTCCAACATGAATTTTCCTATGATCCTATGATTTATTACATTTTTCCCAAACTATATGTTTGAGAGAGCAGATAATAATTTTGCCTAGTCTTTTTAAACTCTATTTCCAGAGACAAATTTCACCTACTGTGTCCAGCAAATTCCTTCCTCTGACTGCTGAAAACTGCTGATAAGCGCGTCATTTATTGTGGTGATTTTTATGATTTGGCACCACTTTCACAAAAACTGTTCAGAAGCCATTTCATATCAAAGTGGGCCATCATACACAGTCATTTCAAATGGAAACCACAGGTCATGGTGAGCCAGGCTTTTCTGTGATTTTTGTGAATGAGAAATGAGAATTTAACTATTCATCAAGTATTTTAGTCTCCACATCCAATTAAATGGCACCTTTGTTTTATTAGGCATAGCTTACTTGACTATACTAAAAGGTTTTTAACTAACTTTTCAAAGACTAGTGGACAGTTTATCGCTACAAATATGGACAAACGCACTGATGCCAAGAAATGCTCCCAAGGTATTAAGCTGTTCTGAATAATATTTCAATACAATTGAAGCTGCTGTTTTCATGTCCCTGAAACAGCAAAACCAGAAATATTTGCAAGCTCTGTTGACATTCTTGAACACACCATCAAACAACAATAAAAGAGGTTGTCATAGCTGCTGTGTCATAATGGAATGAGTTTGTCTCTCTTCAAACTGGTAGTGGCATTTTGCTAGTCAGAACATTAGGAAAAAATGTTAAAACTAAAGCCAGAAAAAAAAAAAAAAAAGACTCACAAGACAGTATAAATCATCTTTTCTTTTATCTTAGTTCAAGATTTATTCCCTTTTTCTTTCAATCTTTTAATCAATCTTTGAAATAATAAATAATAATAAAAAAAAAACAGGGAAATGAAACCTAAACCAATCAAGATTAGTCACATAACTAAAAGAAAATGATTACAGCCATTACAGCTCTCTGCCTTGTAAGCTTGTCAAGAGAAAGCTGGTAAAGGAAAGTTTGCTTTCAGCACTTTGCAACTGAGTTTGCATCATGTACCTTACCTCCCCGTGTTTTCTAACCCGACCAGAAGCACTTCATGTGCATTGGCCACTATGGACTTAAATTGCAAGAACTTTGTGTCCCCTGCTATTTACGGATTATGCATATGTAGAGGTTCAGTACTCAAAACTAAAATATAAACATATAGCAGGGTGTGATTTTGACAAAATTCTTGATGCAATGCTGTTTAACATTGCATTTCTCACTAGTATTTGCTATACTGTAAATTGTAATAAATAAAAAGTTAATCCCAAGAACAAGATTATGTCTAAATATTAACTAGCAGTGATACGGAAACAGCTAAAAATATGCATCCTTAAAATCTTTAATTACATGTATCTTCATCACTAGGATTATTATTTCACCATCATGATCTCTGTAATCATAATTCTATAACCAATGTGGAATGACATGATTTTGAAGAAGTTACTATGCACTGAAGGTAATACCCTTCCAGAAACAAGTTTCTCAGGAAAACAACATCTTCTACTCATAATATTTATGCAATAATGTTGAATTGTATAATCAGTACTATACCTATAAACACAGCTGTTGCTAGAGACACATCGGACAGGGCAGAAAAAGGTACAAGATTTATCTTTTGGTTATATCAGAAGATAGGTTTTAATACATTAAATATAAAACAAGTGAGAAAATTCTAGCTTAGAAATCAAGTTTGAGCTCCTAGGCTTTTAAAGTTGCTTGTTATATATGACATATAACATATGCATGCTTATATATACATATACAGATATACAAACACAGAAGAAATTGTCACTGTCTTGCTCCTTCCAGTTGCTGGATGGATCATAAGAAGCAGTGAGCAGAAACATCCTTTGAATTCAATTAGTGTACTGATATGATCAGAACTCTCATAAATATGCCCATAAGTGGACATTGGCTCTGCCATCTATCACAGCGTGGAGGATAGACAAGTCAAGCATGAAATTCTTCAAAAGAATACACTTGTTTTGCTTTCATCCAACACTGAATAAGATTTACAGCATTTACAATATTCGAGATGAAGTTATTCGACAGGCAGCATTTTGGCCAAATCTGAGGAGAGAAGAAGGGACTGCAGAAGTGGAGGCTTAGGGCTTGGAGGTAGTGTCATGTCCTCTTGAGAAAATGCAAGCAAATACATAATTTCATAACTTCAGCTCATGTTTCCAAGTATCTCTGCCACAGAGCACGTTTGTGAACAAATATCAGTTGATTACACCTTAGTCACAAGAATAAATCTCTCTCAAGTCCCTTTATTTTCCTGGACTCTCACTGCAATGATGTTAGATACCCTCTCTCTGAGAGTCTGTCATGCTTTGGGCATTAAAAGTGTTAGAAAAATATGCAACAACCTAATATTTATCCTCATTTGATTTTCCTGGTTTTTTTTTTTCACAATATGTTCTATTTTATTTCTGCACTTAATCTGCCAAAATTGCTTAAGAATTTATTGCAGTGAATGAGGAATTCTTTCTCTGGTTACAACTTCAAAAATATGATCAGGTTGTAAGGAAGGCAGTGTCTTCACAAGGAGGAAAGAGCCAATGAAATAAATACCTATTATGGACTGTTTTTAAAGACCACCACTGACTGCAATTTCATAGCTGTCTCAGGCAATCTGTTCCAATGCTTCGCAATCCTTCCTGCTAAGAAGTTCATACCAATGTTTAGCCAGAATCTTTCTTGCTGTGATTTAGTCTGATCATTTGTTGCTCTACTCACTTGAGATATTACCTTAGTCTTTGGAACTAACTTTTACTTACTTGGAAGACCATTAGCCTACCTCCATGCTCAACCTTGTCTTTATTTGGTTAAAAAATCCCAAATAAGTCATCCTATCCTCACACATCTTTGTTTCTCGCTCTCTGATAAATCTTTGCTGCTCTGAACTTCCTCCAGTTATCTATACATTTCTGCAAAGCCAGTGCCCAACACTAGCTGCTCTACTCACCTTGGTGAACAGAGTACCAGGATTATTATATTTTGGAGGCCATGTCCTTGCTTATACACCTCAGAATAAGGTTTGCCTTTTTCCCAATATCATGACATTTGTGGGTCATCTTCATTTTGAAGCTCTGCTCCTTTTTTAATGATCAGCTACCTAGCCATAAGTTCCTATCCTGGACTCATGCAATTGCTCATTCCTGGTGATAATTTACTTTTATTCCTTTGAATTTCAGACTATCATTTTGATGATTTCTCCAATTTTTCATAATTTCTTTGAATCCTAATCCTGTTCTCCAGCACTCCTGAAGTATCTCTCAGGGGCTCATCTTTGGCAAGCTTAATCCTACAGTCTTCTAATCCATCATTTAAGTAATTTATTCCAGTATTGAAGATCTCACTCAACATATTGATAACTTCTTTTTGGGTTCCAAACCTGTCCTGTATGTGGGCTTGTGCCTTTAGAGGGATTTCTTTGAAGACCCACTGTATCTCCTTAACTACCTTTCTCTTGGGCTGTACTTTTATGAGATCTTGTCTATGGTCCCTGAACATATTGAGTCCTGCCTTTAGGAAGCCTCTTCTTCTTTTCCTAATAGTGAATTCACCAGCTCCTTGCCATGCTTGCTGCCTTTCTGCTTCACATTCATAACCAGGTCCTCCCCTTTTGATTAGAATCAAAACAAGAAGATCATGTTCTATGGTTGATTTAATTAGTGCCACAAAGATGATGAAGGGACTGAAGCACCCTTCCTGTGAGTAAAGGCCGAGATAGCTGGGACTTTTTAGCCTAGATATGAGGAGGCTAAGGGGGGGATCTCATCAACGTATATAAATACCTGAAGCCAGGCTCTTTTCAGTGGTGCCCAGTGACAGGACAAGAGGCGATGGGCACAAACTGGAACACAAGAGGTTCCATCTGGACATCAAGAAGCACTTCTGTACTGTGCGGGTGACCAAGCACTGGCACAGGTTGCCCAAAGAGGTTGTGGATTCTCCCTTCTTGGAGATCTTCTAAAGCCACCTGGCCATGGTCCTGGGCACCCTGCTCTGGATGTCCCTGCTTGAGCAGGGGTTGGACCAGATGGCCTCCAGAGGTCCCTTCAAATCTCAGCCATTCTGTGATTCTGTAATTGCCTTTTGTTGTGGGAACCTACTTCTTTAACCAGTTGTTAACTGTTGATATTGTAATGATAAATTTCTGTTCTTTTCTACAGAGTTGTTAATGGGAATGTCTAGTCAACAATCCACTCCACGTATATGTACTAAACGGTCTGGCAGCAGACATAATAGTGAAAGGTGATGTTCCAATATAGCTGTAATTGTATAATTATTGTATTTATACTGCAACATTTATAATTGTTTCCCTGTTCTTGTATTTTTTAAACAACTGCATTAAAACAATAATGTCTGTTTTATCTGGCTATCATGACATGCCGTAACAAAGCCTCCTATCAAGTTTTGAGAACTCCTTTGAAAGACTTTTAAGGGATCAATTTCAACTAAATGGAGACTGTTTTCATTTCTTTTAATCCTCCGCCAAAAGTGGTGCTTCCACTGTTTTCACTACAGGTTAATTTGTAAAGAAAAAGTACTAGGACAAACAAATCAAAGATTTGATTTGAATATTTCTCTAGGAAATAGGAATTAAAAAAAAATAAAAAGCAACCTCTAAATAGGCTGGCATAAGTAAACTTGTAAAACACATGCTGGACTTTAACACCAACATCCCAAAACTGAAAAATTCTTCAGCCTTACCGAACTACAATCATCCTCATCTTCAGTGGCTTCCAAACTCAAAACCATCAGATGCAATCACCTCCTCCTCCACTGTCATTAAAATTGGTTTTCAGTGCTGAGGTCGGACTGGTGAAGAAAAGGAAGAGCACAGTGAATGGAGAGGTTAGCTGAGAGGCTAGCAAGATATGAGGGGTAGAAGAGGCATTTCTGGTTTTCTCTCCCTGAAAGGAGAGTTGGCATTAACCTCACAGTCTACGTCTAAATTGCAGGTCGGGTGAGTAGATCGAGCCTCCTGACCATTGTAGCCAAGTGGTTTGTTGGAGTACAATAAGCTTCTGGCCCAGCAGCCTGGATTTTCTCCCACTAGAAACAAAAGAAAAGGGGAGAAAAGTGTTATTCCAACATATAGCCAAGGCATGCCTGAGATGTGCACACAAGCCAAAGCAGGTGAGTAGCACCATCTGGGCCCACAGCTCAGGTCTGGCAGTAAGAGCATGTTACCTTCTCCCTCCTCCAGTTAGTACACTGGCTTATGTATATTCTCACCCTCTTTATGAAATAGGTCTCTGCAAACCTCTTCCACCTAAAAGGAAACCAGTAACTCTAGGCTGCCTTGTTATATCTATAGTTTATTATATGGATAACTCTGTTATCCATATCATATGGCTTGAGATTGAGAGACCAAAAATAAAATCTTCAAGTAGATCCACTAAAAAGCTAAGGTTTAAGGAAGGGTCTTCAAAAACTTTGGTTTTGCATTAATACAAAGGTTAATGAATCCAGCAGTTTCAGCCACCAGAAGGACTTTTTCAGCAGACAGAAGCAACTTGAAGGAAAATCAGATAAATGCTATAGGCAGGTGCCAAAATAGTTTTAAATGCAACTTGCAATGGACTTCTTGAAAAGGATTATTTAGTAGAAAAAGAGGCGAGATTTCATCCCTGCCTTTTTTATGGTCCTATTCTAAAGGTTTCCATAAAAATACTATAAGCTAGCTCTTCAGGCCTGAGAAAGGCTTTTATATCTGCTCTAACTTTCAGAGGCCTTTTAAATATTTTGGCAATTGGAGCCATCATTACAGATTGGAAGTCTGTTGAAAAGATACCTTAGAGACATTTGGCTTTACTTTGCATTCTTACAGAAAGAAACCATCCTGAAGAAAAAAGGGAAAGAAAATAAAAAGAACTTTACTATCCTGCTGAGAGTCACTTTACCTATTTTTCCCCTGACCAGACATCCTATTGGAAAAGCATTGCAATGGATACCTGGATTCCAATGACATCCTTTGAACAGGAAATGGATTCTGGCTTTTTCTTGTCAAAGTCTTGCTTTTTTCCTTTGCCACCTTCTGATAATGTCATTATCAAACAGTCCCTTGAAAGTCCATGAGGGGCTTTCTCTTTGGATTGAGTTCATTTGCCTGCTGGGGAAAACAAGGAATTGGTGCTATGATAACATGGAAGCTCCAGCAGGTTGAAAAGGGAATTGATCCAGAGATCAACTCCTTCCAGCTCCAGAGCTAGCTTGGGCTGGTCTGCACAGCCCTGTAACCTATGGTGTGATATACCTCTATACCACCATCACCTGCCATAGGGAAAACAGTAACTCCTTGATTTCTTACACGAAGTTGCTGCATAACTTGCCCCTAAAGCACTAACAACCTTACTTGTCTTCATGTTCAGCCTAGTTTGCTATCTGATACTATCCTGGGACTTCTGCCAGCATTACACCTCACTCCGCTCCCATCAATGATATCAGACTGCTTTCCCTTAGCGCAGCGGCTCTTGAAGTTTTGGAAGACCACCAACTCGGACTTCGGCTAGGTATTGTATAATAACACTAATCTGAAAAGCAACACAGTGCAGCAATTTTTAAAAGTCTTCTGCGGTGCACATCAGAGTTACAGTTTCCTAGGTCATGCTATGGGACTATCCTGGGGAGGAATAATAGTGTCCAGAAGTTGTATAACAGTTTTTGTTTATAAGACTTTAATTGCTTTATATTGGTGAGTATCATCATTAGTATGAGAACTGGAGGAGCTCAGGGTGCCAAGATTTTAAGTGCTTTGCTCAGGATCACAGCAAGCCTGGAAAAATCAAGATTTTACCCATGGTATAAAAGTTCTGGTCTACATATGTGCTTCCTACCTGCTGTTATTTAGTACCCTAGAGAACAAGCCTGCCCCAAACCTGCTGATTTTGATGGAATTTTTTTCTATTAACATCAACAGGTACTGGATAAAACTCAGAGTGCATTTGAGGGAGTGGAGGCAGGACTGCTATGAAGCAGAAAGAGCAGAAAATCAAAGAATTCACGAAAGCAGTATTTTTGAATGAGATATCATTAAATGACTGAAATGTCAGGAAAGAAAAAAGAAAATGTGAAGAGAGTTATTAAGTTAATCAAACAATTATGAAATGACTGAATCCTGAGATGAAAAAAAAAACACAAAAACTTACGAAGATATTAATATGCTTAAGTATGTTAAAGTAGTTAATTAGTTAAGAAACATGCTTATAGAATATGAACTCTATTCTCTGCTGGTAGTGGGGAGGGAGGTTGTTTTTCCCCAGATCAGCAAATGTCCAGAGATTACCATCTGTCAAGTAAGAAAGCCTCAAAGCCAAATCCAGTCATTATTTGTAAATGTTTTGGGATATTTTTGCTTTAATTCTATTTTGTTATAATTCTGATACTGGATTGATTTTGACAAAATACCTAGATCCCTATTTTGATGACTTTTATGTGGAAAACTCAGACAGCTGCATCCAATATTGGACATTTCCACCTCTTTCCCCCATCTACACTTCTGTGGGCTGGCTGGCACAGAAGCGAGTTAGCCAGCCGAGGGACATGCTTGGTGGAGCCCTGTGCTGCAGGTAGTTTTCATGCTGGCTCCAAGTAAGGACTTCACAGCTGCCCCCAGGTATTAGCACATAAGCAAAACAATTGGTGAACTGGGTTAATTCTCCTCACCGCCCTTATTTTTATCCTCCCTTTTTCCTTACTTTCTTCCTCCTCCTTCCTCTAGTGTCAAGCATCTCACCCTTTAGATTTCTGAGAATCCTGTCTCTCACTTTGTTGCAGAGATCTCCCTGTTAATGTGGGTGACCAAGGTATTATGTTCCACAGGTTGGGCTAAGTCTGGATATGTTATGCTGAAATTGGTAATAGAACCAGTTGCTGACTTCACTGGGAGTAGTGTTAAATCCACAGGACAGCTATAGAAGATTTCCCTATCTAAAATTTTCCTGCAGCTTTCAAACTTAGAGTGAAGTTTGGATAACCAAAACATTCACAGTAAGATAGAAAAATACTTTATCCATTCTTTCCCCAAGATACTCCTTGTATAGAAGTAGTCTGAGGGGGAAAAAAAAAAAAAAGTCTGTTAGGGTGAAGTTAAAATCTGAAAAGTAGAAAGAGCAAAATGGGTTTTGAAAAATTTTGGTTAATTTGGAGACCTATAACCTGAGGAACTTAAATCCACTGGTCTTTAAACCAGAGTATTCTGGATTTTGGAAATCATATGGGAAAACTTAGAAATCTGTATCACTGAAAAGAAAAATATTTTCCCCAATAACTGCATGTTGCAGAAGCAATTTCAAGCACGGGGTATTTATATTCTTTCTGTCGGGACTGTTAAAAACAGGCAGTTTAGTTGTCCTAGAACTGGATGCTTTAAAGCTAGCTCAATTTTAAGTCAATACAGCTTCATCAAGATTCTTCTACTTAAAAAGCAGATTTCAGAGAATTTCACAGAAAGATTTTCTCTTGTATGAAATCAAGCAATGGCATTTTAAATAGCTATCAGAATGTTCAAGCTATCACATACTTTGTGGGAGAAAAAAGCATACTTTTACTAGGAGAGAGAAAAAACCAGTGTTTTGGGGCTTTACTCAATATAGAATCACAAACTGCATTGACAAAACTGAACTAAGACACTAATCGCACAATTACTCAACATTATCGTATAAAAGTTCTCTGATTTAAAGAATATTTTGGGGAAATCCTGTTTCTTGTTCCTGGATTCCCAGGCAGCTGGGCAGCTCAGGCACTACAAAGTCTGGGACACTAAAAATCCTCAGCTGGTTCCATTTTTTGATCACTGTATATATTTAAATGAAGCCATGCAACATCAGCATCCTAACCCATTCTGCTAGATTTACGGAGAGGGAGACAAGTTAACAAGGTTTCTACCTAAAAACTAGCCCAAATTTACCACTCCAGGCTTTGTCCTTCATCATATTATAGCAAAGCCAAGGAAAATGAAATGTCTTTCTTTCTGACGGCATTAAAAGCAGGAAAAAAAAAACAAAAACACCTAAAATACAACAGATACTTTGAAATAGATTTGTGATACCTATGGCAATCTAAAGAGAGCCTTTACTCAACAAATTATATGAACTTTACATATAAACCTTGCGTTGCGTTGAGTGTATATTAGGGTAAGATTTCCATATGCTCCAATATCTTCTCTTTGTCTCCAAGTGCAAGTTCATCTTGTGAGTGATGAAACAAGACACCTTCACAAAACTGATCTAGACAGGCATTTTCAGGCTTTGCCTGCACTGCTTTCTTCCCTGTTTATTCTCCCCCTAATTGTTTCCTTAACATAATCAAAGTTTACCTGCTAGGTTCTAAAGACCAAGAAGGATTATATTCAGCAAAATCTGACAGTAAGAAAAATCTCCCTGAGGAGATCAAGTGATGTTATAACAGGCTAACACTTTGGCTAGTGGGTTGCTCATATTAAGCTGTGGATCTTTGAAGCCTAATGAACCTCGTGAACTTTTCACCTATATCACAGTACAGAAGCATCTGGGTGAAATAGCATTGAGCTTACTCACTATGAAAACACACAGATGAACACTCACATACCTTCTTTCTCGTGTCCATGGCTGAGAGTCGAGCTGAAGTGTGAAAAAGATTAAGAAAGCCACTGGTTTTGAAATCTCTGGAGAGCTGGATCTTTACTCCTTCTGCAAGAGAAACTCTGAATTGCTTGGTGATGAGATGTTTCTCCATTGATATTTAACATGTTCTAAAGCGCTTTAATACTTTGTTTTTAAATGTTATAGTATCTTGTATTAAAAAAAAGAAAAAAGAAAAAACAAGAATACACAGAGAATTCACCAGAGAATCTTCTCCCTCTTCCTTTGTTATAAGTAAAAGTAATCATTTGAATATTCCTGAATAATCACAACATCAGAGGGAGTACAGAGCTTTCAGGGCTACTCAGCCAAAATCCTTAGGTCCTCCAGCTGCCTCCTACTCCTTTGACCCCTGGTCTCTCTTCTGATACTGCTAGTCACAATATCATTGATTTTAGTGGTTTCTGTGATGTGGTTACTTGTCCTATAGATGCTGAACTAGATGTCTACATCTTGTGATCATCATTTTGTGATGTCTTCATCACAAAATATTATATGTCTTCATAATCTTTGTAATTAGCTAAGCCAGACTGTCAGACATGACCAAAAGTTTGTTTAGAATTACATCAGATAATCATACTTAAAACAGTTAATGCCTAATTTTTCTGCTAAACATTAACAGCATAAAAAATGACTATGTATTTTTTTCTAAATTGTTGCTCCATTAAGCCTTTTTGCAAGTAATCTGTTTAACTGCCAACAGAATCCTTACTTACGAATGAAGACATTTTGTATATTAATTGGACCAATAATTTTAAACTGTAAAATTAACATAATCTAGGCTACTAATTTTTATACAGCCTGGCAAGCAAGAAATCATGTTATATGGGGAAGAAGGCTTAGTATGTTCAAGAAAAGAAAAAGAGAATAGATTGTCCACACAACAAAGAACTCACATTTGTTTAAAACAAGCTGAAATTGCTGAGACAATATTTGGATGAACTCTCATGGTGCAGTATACGCTTTTTTTTTATCTTATGCCATGAAACCTGGTGTGATGAATACAATGGCTTAAGAATGCCTTGCAGAAAACATTTAGCATGGTCATAGATACTGTAACTTCTGCTTTCAGCTTCAGCTAATACCCATACCTCCTTATGATGTAATAAGCTTGTTAATTTTATTTAGGTTCAAAGCTGTCATGATCAGAGCTTGTGTCCTCTTCTATATCTGTATTGTCCCTACGACACAGTATTATAGGAAGGTGCAACAATATCTATTAAAAACTATTTTTCTAATATCTATTAAAAATTGATATAAATATTAATTAATAATTATCATACGTATCATATCAGCAAATTACTCCTGCAAAGCACTTTCTAAGTTATAAAATTTGCTTTACTGAACTTCCTAAGATCCCAATATTAGCCCTCAGTTTTGTCATGACTGTTTTTGGAGATCAAGTTTGAATGCCATAACAGCTGATTAAAAAGTTGCATTATTATTTTTATTCAATATATGTCTTTTTTTTTCTGCCTGTATTTCTGTAACTCCTCTTTTCCTTTCTCCTGGTTTGTTCCTGATCTCGTTTTATTTCTGTTTCCAGTTTATAAAAATTTTCCTCTCTTCTTGGCAAGGGAAACAGACTTGTGGCCTAGAGACTTTCAAACATACTTCTGTAGCCATGGATTTCACATACCTAGCCTGCTGTCTGCACCGTATTTAAACTGAAAGGTTATACTGAAGCAAATATTTCTGGAAATTTTTATGAACTAAAAGAACTTTACAGCCATTTATAATTGTCTGGCATTGGTACTGAAGGACAAATGGGTGTCGGTGGGCAGGACACACCAGCTGCGTTTGCCAGTCTTGTTAACACCTATATGAGCTGCTGCAGAGATTAAAGAGCAGAGCAAGCAAACGAAAGGAAACTGAGCAGAGCGCAGCTCTGCTTTGCTTTACTATCCTCCCTTCCTCTCTCCCCCTTCTTTTACTTAGACTTCCTCACAGGAAAATCAAGTTGTGCACAGATGGCAAGCAGTCTGAAAGAATGTGGCTTTTCCTTTCATTAAATAAAGGAGTGGTTATTTACCAAATGTTTCTATCTTTTTCACTAAGCAGAAGTTTTACTCACTTTTTACCCTTGCAGCTTTTTTAATATTTTGTCTTTCATTTAGATTTATCTTTGTAGAAGTACCATCATTCACCAGCATCAATAGATATTAAGAAAAAACAGTATCATCCATTGCTGGATCTGATGTTCCACAATTTTCTAAGAACAAGGAAATCTACCTTCAGACCAATCCTGGTGACTACATCACTACTGATGGAGTTCAGAATTACCATTTCATTGAAATTACTGTGGCCATGGGATGGTACAGAAAGCAGTTTACTGACCATCTGGTTTGATATAAAGGGTATGATTTTCCATTGCTGGCTCTGGTGACACCATCTATACTTTACAGTCCCTAAGTTCTTCCAACAAAACTGCCACAGGATACTCCGTATAGCACCTGTCATGTTTATTGCAGCAGTCATGGGTCTATCTCCAACCCAACCTCACCTATTATAGACATATGAAGTGGTCAAATTACTGTCTTGCTCATATTTATTCAAAGACTTCCTCTTTTTTCTTTTTCTTTTCTTGCAAATTATCCAAATTCTGGTTATAATGTTACTTTTTGTTGTTGTTGTTGTTGTTGCTGTTGTTTTGTTTTGTTGTTATTTGTAATTGTTCCAATGGAGCAAATGCTAGCATCTGAGCACTAAGAAGCCAATCCCTGAAATACACAATGGGACTCCTGTTCTACAGTTTAATATTTAAGCATTGTTTGCACATCACTGTAAAAGCTCTAGCTGTTTTATGTATTACATGACTCGTCAAGAGACTAGTGTCAGTTTCAGTGTGGCAGAAAGATATGATCATAGTGCAAATGCTATGGATACCAACGTAAATGAATATTAATGTGGGGTACTCCAGCTTTCTATAAATTTTCTTGTCAATACTTCACATTCAAAAATCATGAACGAGGAGGTAATGTGAATGTCACTAATGAAAATCAATGCACTTCATTTTCTACAGCATCAGAAATGCTTCTCAACCTATCCTCAGCTTTGTGGACTCTCAGTAGGTAACGGCTGGTGACACTCTCAGGACATTACAAAATTTGCCTCTATGTACAGTAACAATCTAGAAAAATTCACATTTGTATTTTTTTAACATTTGTTTTTATTTATAGCTATCTGCTAGCAAACTCATTAAGCAAATGGGATGATGTTCAATTTCCAACAGGATTTGGGGCCCACACTGGGCAAAGTGACTTAGAGGAATTCATGGATAATGAGACAGCCTTATATGTTACCCCATGCACCTCTGCAAAAATGTTGAGGCTGTAGTGTTCCAAAACAGATGGTTTTGTGTGTCTGGCACTTAGTCTGTTAGGATACCAATTTCTTTCAAGGCCAGATGAAGTTGTTGAGTTCTCACAAGACACAGCACATGTGCCAGACCAGGTGGCCACCACCTGTACAGTCCTTTCACCTTGATAAATTCACTCCAGTATTCTCGCCAGCTTTGGCAGAAGCAGTAATTTGAAGTTAGAAATACTGCCCTGGAGCTTCTTGTCACATCACCTCTAGAACTGAACTTGTAAAATAACCATCTGGATTGGAATTTTCCCCTGGTAACTACACTGTCCTCTTCACAACTGCTCACCATGTGCACAAGTTGTAAGGGTGTATGCTACACTGTGTGCTATCAACAGCTGTCAAGAAAAGTAATCATGATACATTGTGCAGTGACTTTATTTATGTCTTATGAAAACTATATGAATCTTTGGCTTTCCTGTATTACCGGTCAACTGACTTGTACAAAGAGTTACAAATATCAGCTGAAAGAAACATCTACCCTGTCACTGAAAGTAAAATTCTTGACGAACTGGAAGAACACAAAAATCATCCATTACACGCTGCAAGAAACTGATGACACAGAATCAGACATAACGTGTACAGCAAGGAACAGCGCTGGCCCATAGACATCTGGTGGGAGCAGTGACAGCAGCTTGGAGAAGCATTTATTTCTCAAGAGAACTGCTGCTCTCTGAAGCTTTGCTGTCTCCCATGCTGTGTCCTCCAGGTGTTTAAGACAGTCTACAGAAGCTTCGTGGGGAAGTTCTGAAGGAACTCCTCAAAAAGGAGATGAGATCACAGGATCAGAACATGAGATTGAACCCTACCCAGGAATGGAGCTTCCCTCTTCTACAGGGGCAGAACTGCTTCTCTTCCAGGACCTCCTGCATTCGTCTCAAATATCTTCTTTGAAGAGAAGACTAAACAGTAATCCCAAATTTTAACTACAGACTTCTGGATCTTTGTTGTGCTTTAGCCCCGGTAGG
>VXAL01000671.1:8740-39590 GCA_013399475.1 Chauna torquata | reverse complement strand
TTTTTTTTTTTTTTTTTTTCCAAATGACTACATTTGCTACTCTTTTAATAGGAATTGGGAGTGGAGCAGGAACCCAGGGCCACACTTCTTCCTGTAAATAACAGGAGGCAATTTTCTGGTAAGGAAGAAACACCCCATGTGGGAAAATGGCATGGTCATTAATTTTTAACAGGAATCACAGTCAAAGCTCCCCAAAACGGTCTTCTTTTTTGGGTCATTTACTTTTTGAAAAAGTTTTGAAATGCAAAATAGAAACAAAATTGCAGTCATCTGGCATACACTTTTAGGGAGTATTCTCCATCTAGCAGTAGCTACTTTTGTAAAGATGTTGCCCAGCTTTGAACATGAAGCTGTTTTACCAGCTTTCCTCATAAGTCTGAGAGAATTCCTCAAGGTCTTTTCCTCCTGTTTTCCAGCTGGACATCTGGACAGATGTTAGAGTCTTACTTTGTGGAAAACAGCGTTTGGTGTTCCACAGCAGAGGACACTCTTTTAGTTCCCAACTGGCTCTAGAGTACAATTAATCTGGCAATTAGTACATTCAAAAGCCAATTTTAAAAATGATCAAATATAGGAATCAGAAAAATTCTAGTCATCCAGATATGCAGCAATTCACATGGAGGATTGGAATTCATTGTAGCAAGTTAGATAGGAATCAGCTTAATTCATTCCGTGGGTTCCTGTAAAATGAGTAAACAAAGACCTATGGTAGGAAAGAGAAATCTATGCCAAGTCATTTTAGACAACTACAGGTAATGCTTGGAAAACATTACATTTCACACTAACATAAGCTTCATAAAATGGTTGTATCCAGCCAAGAAACTGATGCTGGAATAACTCCAATGATGCTTTTTTTCTTCTCTTCTCTTCTCTTCTCTTCTCTTCTCTCCTCTTCTCTTCTCTTCTCTTCTCTTCTCTTCTCTTCTCTTCTCTTCTCTTCTCTTCTCTTCTCTTCTCTTCTCTTCTCTTCTCTTCTCTTCTCTTCTCTTCTCTTCGCCTCGCCTCGCCTCGCCTCGCCTCTCCTTTCCTTTCCTTTTTTTTAAATTAATGCTTTTTAAAAAAAATATCTTGTATTTTATCTTGTATTTTTATCTTTTCAACTGAACACAGTTTTATCCAATAGTATAAGCTTTTATTGAAATATCGACAATGCAAGAATGAAAATTACAGGGGTTTGAAGCGAAAGTCCAGAAATCCTGCCCAGAAGTCATATCGAGTTTGCCTTTCATTATACTGCATTTCTGAGGATTTGAGATTGTCACTAAAAAGAATTGTGCAAGTTTTATTTGACAATGAGTGTGCTTTGATCTTACCTGCATCAACTAGCTTAACTCCGGTAGAGTTATGCCCACTTCAGATCTTACATTATTTCATTACATTTTCAGTGTGTGAGAATTGTCCCAATTACACTATTTCCAGAACATAGAAGTCAGAGAGCTTTTTATCATAGTGGATGCTCCATAAATACCTGATATAGTAATTTCAAAATTTTCAGTCCCCCTAAAGAGTTTTTGTTTGTTTCCTTTTCCTGTAGAAATGCCATAGATGTGGATTGCTGTACTACTTCTAGTGATTTGCTTTCACTAGTTACCTTATGTAACAGATGCAGTTACACCGACCTCATTGGCATCAACACAGGACATTGTGAGTTACTGCTGCGAGGGTCCTCTGAAATTTCATGTGTTCTAACCAAAGGTTTTTTTTTTTTTTGCGCAAGGACAGCTACATACTCACCATCCTAACCGTCTGTAATAAAGGTTTGTTGGGTTTGTTGTTGTCTGATGAAATTCCTGATATTAAATAGAGGAGGTATTTTAGTCTGTTTTAGAATAGTAGTCTCTACAGAAAGTGTCAGTATTGCTTCTGGAAGAATTAAGTCTACCAGAAAAGTCTAAATCCTGCTTATTTGCCACACAAATTACAGCACACAAGAGACATGAACTGTAGGTTTATTATTCAGCAACAAGTGATCAATAACAAAAAATTGGGGACAGAAAAAGTATCTGAGAGAATGAAATAATGAGCTACTTTTCAAAATATTTTCTTTGTTGGGAGGCTTACAGCTGGTACTGGTAATGTGTATTACTCTTCTGGAAATTGTACTCATGATCTTCAGCTCTCAGAACCTTGTTCTGAAGCTGTATTGTGTTCTTTCTTTGATGCATGACTTTGCCACTTTAAAGAATTAACCTATTCTGCCAAATGATTTAACTTTTTTTCTCTGAAAAACTCTTTGTTGAAAAGTTCCTAAGAAATTATATAAAAAAGGACTTTCAAACTAATAAATATGTATAAAAACTATATTAATTTGGCAACCGAAAATCAAGCCCTTCTATTTTGTTCTGAAGATTTATTTTCTTAGAAATATAGAAAAATATTAGAAAAAGTGAAACAGCGTATCCTATAAGGCACTTTTTGTATGACATAAAAATTATAATATCAGCTTCTATGGCTAGGCAGTCAACAGCAGTGATGCAATATTATGGACACATGCTGCTACGGTTTCAGCTAACGTGTGCAATGCTAAAGGGGAGCACACAGAGGAGGTGTTTGTACAAGCAAGTGGTGAACAGCTATTAAAGATCTGAGCAGTCTTTAATGACTTCCACACTCACATTTCACCTTCATCCAAAGGATGAGTCTCCCTACCAGCTACATAAACCAGCACATTTTTACCAGTTGGTCACGAATCTTAGACAAATCTTTGACTTTCATTGTATATCCTTAATACAAATATTCCAGGGAGCTGGAACCTGGACCAGTAAATATGGTAATAATACCTCGAGCATTTTTGTATACTTTGCTCAGAATATTTAACCAATACTTAAAAAGACCATGCTGAACATGTATACTTTTGAATCCAAGTATTACATTTGTATATAACTTCAGAGTAGACAGTAAGACTTTTAGAAATAAATGAAATATTTCTGTATTTGCCTAGTTAAGTAAGCTATTAATATTAAATACAATGACATTATAGAGAAGGAATGAACTCCTGATTTTCAACTAATAGAGAGAAAACTTTGGCTCCTTTAAAGCCCAGCAGAATTTTTTATCTGATTTTAGTGGGACCAGACTTTTTCCCAGAGTCTCTCTCTCATGCGTGGTATAATCCTTATTGGATCAATAAAACTTGATACCTTTTTATGTGCACATTTAAATTGCTTACTGTATTCTTACCTCTTTCACACAGGTGTTACTATGCCCATTTAAGTTTCCTCTTCCTCTGGAGAAAGCTGCTTTAAATAGCTCTCTCTAGACTGGTCAATTCTGTGTCTGGTTAACCATAAGATTGACAGATTTCTGAGTCTAGTCATTTCTTGTGACACAGACTCACCTGAAGCACGTCATCTCCTTGAGCACATGACTGAATGCCTCTGTTAATCATGACATTCACGTTAGTCAGAGACTGAGGTCACCCTTGCTAACAGCTAAATGTCAGCAGAGAAAATTCCATGGGCCAAATGGAGCTTGCTTTTCAAACAGTTATATCTAAAAACTTTTCAGATTACTGATGTTATAGATTTTCTGTGTCAGTAAGAAAAAGCATCCTTTAATACTTAAACAAAGTAATATTTAATCTGCTTTTAGCTGAACTGAAATGTATTATCTTTTGTGAGTATAGCTTCACTTCTGGTAATGTATTACACATTATCTGTATTTTAAAGCTGAGCCTAATGTTGGAAAAGTATAGTAAGGAGAATCATGGAGAAATAGTTTTTGTGGATAACAGAAAATATGTATGGGTATCTCCAAGCCTTGGGCACGTGCATAAAAACCTTTCATATTTAGGAATGCATTGTCTCATCTCCTGTATCAATTATACCAGTCTAAATTGGACTTGCTGTATATCAAACATGTACTTCTGTGATATATGTTTAAAAAAAATACAGTAACTAGTCATTTATTACACTAACAAAAACTCTTTTATTGGTGCCAGGAATTACTGTACATTTTCAGCAACAAAAAACAGGAATGGTTTTGCTATGTAAATAATAGATAAAGAACAACAAAAAAAGCATAATCCAGCTATCTTCTCTCCAGGGAAAAATAAACCCCTATGAGCCCAATTTGTGCAGAGAGATCCATTAGGCAGGAAGTTAGTAAGCCAGAGTCTGTCCTATGACTCTGAAGGGAATAAGTTAATGTTGGGAGTTTGGTGCCTTAAATAAGAAATTGCGGAAGGAAGGAAGAAATATCAGCATTTCATTATTTCTCATTAGCAATTTACTCTAAAAACACTTTGTCTGGACAAACATTTCATAATACTAGTGTATAAGCTGGAAGGGCACAGAGTGTTGTAATAAATACCAAGAGGATACCTTGCGACTTCCAGCACTTCCACTCTGGATGTGTTCTGCATCCCAGCGGGCTTGCAGAGGTGTGTCATTTTAATACACACCAGGAAAAAAGAATAAGGTCTGGAGTATCATCAGTCTGAGAGCCAGATTATCACATGGGTTGTGCAAAAGGAGGTGTCTAAGCCTCAGAAAACTGTAACCTTGTCTGTTCTGGATACAGTTAAGGTATTGCTTTTATTCCGAAGAATTTCTTCCAAATGTCTAATGTCTAATTTACACTCTTTCAGTTTAAAGCCGTTACCTCTTGTCCTATCACCACACTCTCCGATAAAAAGTCCCTCTCCAGCTTTCTTGTAGGCCCCCTTTAGGTACTGGAAGGCTGCAGTAAGGTCTCCCTGCAGCCTTGTCTTCTCCAGGCTGAACAACCCCAGCTCTCTCTGCCTGTCTTCACAGGAGCGGTCCTTCAGCCGTCTGATCATCCTCATGGCCCTCCCCTGCACTCGCTGCAACGGGTCCATGTCTTTCTTAACGCTTGGGGCCCCAGAGCTGAACACAGTGCTCCAGGTGAAGTCTCACGAGAGCAGAGTAGTAGAGGGGGAGGATCACCTCCCTCGACCTGCTGGCCACGCTTCTTTTGATGCAGCCCAGGATACAGTTGGCTTTCTGGGCTGCAAGCGCACATTGCTGGCTCTTGTTCAGTTTCTCATCCACCAACACCCCCGAGTCCTTCTCCTCAGGGCTGCTCTCAACCACTTAATTGGCCAGCCCTCATGTTGGGCATTGCCCCGACCCAGGTGCAGGACCTTGCACTCAGTCTTGTTGAACTTCATGAAGTTCGCATGGGCCCACCTCTCAGGCCTGCCAATGTCCCTGTGGATGGCATCCCTTCCTTCCAGTGTGTTGGATGCACAACTCAGCTTGATGTTGTCAGCACATTTGTTGGGGTTGCACTCAATACCACTGTCCATATCACTGACAAAGATATTAAATAGTGCCAGTCTCAGTACTGAGGGGAGGACTGATGGACAGTCATCACTGGTCTCCACCTGGACATTGAGCTGTTCACTGCAACTCTTTGAGTGCGACCATCCAGCCGATTCCTTATCCACCGAGTTGTCCATCTGTCAAATTCAGTGTCTCTCCGATTCAGAGGCAAGAATGTCATGTAGGATAGTGTCAAATGCTTTGCACTACTTCAGGTAGACAATGTCAGTTGTTCTTCCCCTGTCCACCAATGCTGTAACTCTGTCATAGAAGGCCACCAGATTTGTCAGGCACAATTTGTCCTTAGTGAAGCCATGTTGGCTGTCAGCAATCGCCTCTTTGTTTTCCATGTGCCTTAGCGTAGTTTCCAGGAGGATCTGCTTCATGATCTTGCTGGGCACAGAGGAGAGACTGACTGGCCTGTAGTTCCCCAGGTCTTCCTTTTTTTCCCTTTTTAAAAATGGGGGTTATGTTTTCCCTTTCCCAGTCAGTGGGAACTTCATCAGACTGCCATGACTTTTCAAATATGATGGATAGTGGCTTAGTGACTTCATCTTCCAGTTCCCTTAGGGCCCTCCGATGCATCTCATCAGGTCCCATGGTCTTGTGCACATTCAGGTTCCTTAGATGGTTTCGAACCTGATCTCCTACAGTGTGCAGTGCTTCATTCTCCCAGTTGCTGTCTTTGGATTCTGTGAACATATATTCTATGAATATAAATGTTATGTGAATATAAAGGTTTTGTGAAAATTCCCCAGCTTGGATTTCCTGGAACAGCAGTCACAGGCACAATGGTACGTAAAAGACCACAGAACTAAAAGTGTGATATGACTCTCATTGAAGCTACATGGAGATGGATCATTTGTTAAAGGCACAGTGGCAATATGTTCGTGAGAGATTCAGTGGTGTCTGCATTATAAATCAGTCCTGCAGGGATGACTGTGTATCTTAAACTTCTGTGACATGAAGATCAAAAAGCACAAAACAATCTTGGACATTTGTGATGGATTGTGCAACCGTTTAATGGGTTTATTCACAGTTACTGTACATTATGTTCCTTCAAAAAGTGGGCCAGTCTGTAGAGAGGAAGGCTGGTTGTTTATTTTGTTCTGCCTGCTGCACACTGGGTTGCACTGGGAACTGCCTGGAAGGAGGGAGAAAACTTCTCCCCCATCAGTAACAGGAGTGCTTGGTGGGAACACCTCTTCAGACTGTGAGATGGGGTAGGGAGAGCAAGAAGGGAGGAGCAGGGGACATCTCAGCACATTAACTGTCCTCAGCAAGGGCGCATGTGGGGAGATTGCGGGGAAGAGCAATGCAGATATGCAGGCTGGCCTCAAGGATAACATGTATCGAAACCAATGCCCAGGACTCAGAAATAAGTCTGGAAAGTGTGCTGCAATCTAACTCCTGAAATTGTTAAATTGAAATTGGGGTGGGAAAAAAAGTATATCGTGGTCAAGAAGGATTGGTTTAACAATCTTTTACTTCTCTTTTGTCTCACTAAGTTGATCTGAACTTTCTCCATTTTCAAAAATGTCTTTGCTCTAGTTTCTAGTCCAATTAAACCTGATTTTTAAGTGGTTTTGGGTTGCTGACTTGTGGAAAAGTTTCCAAAAACAGCATGGCAAAGTTGTTGTCTCCTTGGATCCCAGCACAGCACTCAATACCACTGGTGCTGAACACAGATAGAGTTATTCTGCCCTCTCTAGTCTAAAACCTATGCATCGCGCCTTCCATGTTCTCTCAAATATAGATTATATCTGTATTTGCATCAGATTGTATTCTAGTAATGAAGTCTATATGGTGTTGGGGAAGAAGGTTTCTCTCAAATGTTGATGTGGTTACTAGCATTGAGTTATCATGATATCCAAATCTCTGCTATAAGTACTAGCTGCCTTTACTGGATATTTTAAATCATTGGGAACTCACAAGACTTCATTCTTTTAGTCATTACACACTGGTATATACCCTGGTTACCATTATTTGCGCAGGCATACAAGTAATAAGGAGATAGCATTAAGGACCAGCAGGCAAGGTGGAAGGTTTTCTTTGGGTTTCTGTCTGCAATACCCAAATTTCTTTTCTGTGGACCTGCCAACCTTCAAAGACTTCTGATTTGACTTTCTATACTTTATGCATGATGAATATCACAAAAATTGTAAATGTTGAACTTGCATAACATGCAATGTACAGTAAGTCTAAGCATACTCAGCTGTGTTATCAAGTGTGGCTACACACTGTGTACAATAAAAGACAGAGTCACTTTATCATTTTTGAATCATCACATGCTGACAGGTCCATGGCAATCTATGGCAGGACAACCATAGAGCTGTACTGCATTAATCTAAGCCACTTCGGCATTATTCTAAGTCAGCCAGCATCCAGTGGCTGCACAGCATTAAATAATCAAATACTGTGCAGCATCTTTTCATCTTGATCCAATCTCTACTGGCAACTACACCCTCCCCCTGTGCTGCATATTCAGTTTTGAAGCACTCAGACCACTCTGTACTGTACTTTACTGCATAAACATTCTTGAGTCCTAACGATAGGTCTTCTTACTTATGTGCTTCTCTTTCAATCATACTGCTTGCTCAGAAGACAACAGAAGGCAACTTCTGTTTCAATTCCAGTTAACAGCATGTGTTGTTCCAAAGCTCCAAAACCACTCTCTATAGCAAGTACTCAATCAGTAGTGATGATATCCCTTAGAATGTAGTTCAAAATGATTGAGTTTGCTGACTTAAATGATATATGTTGCCACAAAAATATAGGAGACAAAGAAATATGGAAGACCAAATTAATTCTCTTGCTATTTGGTTAATCTGAGTGTTCGAGTGTACAGTTTCTTTTTCAGCTATAAAATCCTGCCCATTTTTATTCCAACAGCTTGCAATCGCCCCTTTGTTAACTTTTTTTGCCCCCATCGTTTGGGTTGATCTAATTTAGATCATTTCACTGATACCATTCTTTTTCAAACAGTACAATGCCACAAAAAAATTATGCTGTATGCCTAAGCACAATTGAAGGGTGGCAAAATATTTGCATTGTGGGAAGGGGAATTGCCACAGATGGATAGACAAAAATCAGAACCTTTTAAACGATGTGGGCTCTGGAGAAAATGTACACTAAGAGGCACCCTGTGGGATGTGGGGTGGATGGCTGCTCTGTGGCTGGGAGAACCCCTTAGCTCCCGTAGGAGTGGAAGGATGATAAGGAAAGAGCTTCTGTTCTTCATGGATGATCATAAATGTATTCAGTATAAGCTTTGCAGTTTCTAGTAGGATACATTTAATATACATATATAATTTTATCACAGGACTTCTTCCATTTAAAATATGTAGTAGAAAGTAATATGGAGATGTTTACCCTTAGAAAAGTCAACGTTCTCATAAAAAGCTTATGCTGCTTAGTGATTATTTCTGGGAAAAAAAACCAGCAACCAATATTTGGGTTTCTTGCTAGAAAATAACCTTTCCTTTCCTGTACTCATGTAAAACTTCTAAACATAAAGTAATATACTCATTTACCAAGACAACTATTTATACAGATACTAATATTTTGACATTTACTTAACATCGGTTGTTTAAAGAAAAATTATATATATACCAGGAATTTAAGCCGCTCTGTAGCTCCATGCTATGGGCAAAAGAAGGAGAGGAACCATTTCAACTGTTCCTAGATTTCAGCAACAGCCGAAATACCGCTGTGGCAGACCGCAGGCATTACTTCACAGCTTGTCTCTCAGAAGACATGACCACCAATATCTGACAATGAGAAACTAAGGTGAAAACATGGTGCTAACTAGGGAGATAGTTATACTTTTTTTTTTGTTGGTGAAGCTAATTTAAGAATTTGCCCTTCCATCACACTGAAATTCGTTGTTCTCGCAGTTGGGATGTGGCAAAGTACCAAAACCAAACTCCAAAGTAAAAATTACATCTTCATCTTCCTTTTGGCAAACTGAGCAGATGTAGCTCTTGCTGTTTGTTTGTTTGTTTGTTCTTTCAATATTTTTCACAAGCATCTGTACACAAAACAGTGTATAGGTGGGCCCTTCACCTCACCTACATGCTCCAGGTCACAAATCTCCTCTTTTCACATCATATTCTTATTCCTCATTGTTTTATACTGATAATAGCTAGCAAATTTGCTCAAGACTACAAAAACAGCTAAAGGTATATACTGGGAGAGGGAACCTGAGTCTTTTTAATTCCCTCCTGTACCCTTTCCACTGGAATACTCTACCACACCATGATGTACTTCTCAATTAAGCAACTTCTGTTCCCATTCAATAGGGTGAATCAACGTCCTGAGACATATTCCAGTAATATAGCTGTCTTTTTAACTTAACTGTCATAGTAGCTCAGATCTGTCCTCTTACCATGACTAACTATCTTTCTACTTCAATGCCTGGAGTCAGGGATCCCCAGCCATCTCCCTACTCTGATTTTTCTGCCACATTAAAGTTAACTTTGAAATCTCAAAATTGTTAGATTTTTTCAGATTAGACAGTCTAGAATATAATCTCATACTCATTTATGTAAGGATTTTACTGTTCCATTCTAAGGAAAAAACAAAATGTTTAGAAAAAAATGAGGGTAAAAGTTGAAAAAATCTGCTCAAAAAAAAAAAAAAAAGGGAATAAATATATTGCAGAAGCATTCACAGGTTAGTTGAAAGAACATATCCACTGAGAAATTTAGGTATTTACAAGGTAGGGGCCACAGTGCATAGCTGACCCCTGCAGAAGCCAGCTGTCTGTCCTACAGTTAAGACACCGTCCCCATACTTGACACTCTTGGGCAAACTTAATTTCAGGACAACTGTCCAAAGAACCCTAAACACAGGTGGCAACCTCAGATCTGTGTGGTTCAGTGAGGTCTGCAAGGTCCCTAATACACAGTGTTTCTAGTCTGCTAGCTAATAAGTGAAATTCAGTGGTCACGCTTATTCTTTTCCCCACCTGGTGTTAAACAGGACATAAGCCCTGGGCTCTAGGTACTTAGTGTAACTTAGGTAACAGGGGTTTTGTTCTGGCTTTGCAATGGTTTGGCTCAGCTTCCGGTTTGTGAGGAGCCAATATTACTTTTTGTGGGAGCAGCACTTTTCTTTCAGCCTTGCATGTAGACCTACAGTCTTTTTTTCCACATTTTTTTTATAGTTTCCACATGCTTACATTCTTTTTGTCATTTTTAATCCCATGCTAAACTAGTAATTGATGATAATATCAACTGACTTGTTCCCTGCTTCATTTTTACATGTAGTTAATGTCAAAAAAGGATCAAAATAGAAGAATGTTTTGTATACCACACGCATATCTTTTATAGCATATTGCTGACCTCCACTTCAGGAAATGCTTTTCCACTTTTTGACTCTTTCCACTTCATTTCTGAAGGGGAACATAGGAAATCAAAAAAATATTTTAGTATATCTCTAACCCCTTCCCCTGAGCTCCTTCTCAGTTCAGCATCAAAATTAGGTCTAGACAGGGAAAAAACCCAACTCAACACCACTGTCAAACAAAAAATGGAGGATAAAATTGTGCCTAGAACCTACAACTCAGAACAGGACTTTCCTCAGGCAAAAAGCAAAGCAAAGACATTTGCAGTAAGGATAACTGGGTGGAGGAAAGCAACAGTAAAGGTAAAGAGAAAAACTGACAAGACTAGAATCAAATCATTGGGACAGAGAGATTACAGTTAGAAGTAGATTAAAAACAAGAGCAGAGAAGGACTGCAATCATTTTGTAGTCATGCCTTGGAGGACGACAGAAATGCAAATCACAGTTACAGTATATGCATGATGAACACGTGTCTGCGTGATGACAGAAGGCGAGAGTGTTTGAGAAAGCTGAAATGTCAATGACATCTAAGAGTACCATGTTTTCTCATTTTACGTATATTATTTGTCTGAAATGAATAGCATGTAAGACAGTCTCAGAGGATTTCAAGTACCTGTGATATTTTTTTCCTTTGGGGCTATCGGAGATCTTTTATTTCTCTGTCTCCTTCCCGGGTGGTAAAGTCTCTGGAGAAAAGTCCAATGTCTGGATGGGGAGAGAGAAACTCAGGCACTTCAAAAATCAGTATCAACCACATTCCCAAAACAGCCCTGATCAAACTGTTTACAGATGGATGGACATCAAACACCATTGCTTTGTAGAGACAATACAAGCGTCCTCTCCAAAAATTTGTCAATGGTGGTACAGTTTTTAAAGGTATTTCATGCTTGTGAGTTAGTGACAATTATGTGCCACACTTTGGCTAAGGACATAACACAAGGAACAGCTGATTCTTAGCACATATTTTGTTTGCCCACACTTGAACCTATATAAAACTAGATATGTCTTAGCCACTGTGTTCAGTTCAGAAAGTTGGAAAGTCTTCGTAAGTCAGCTCACTGCTAGAGGAGATCCATCAGCAAACGGATTAATTTTCCCCTGTTGTGAAGGCCATGCACATGACATGGAGGCAATTTTGTTAGATAAGACACATACAATAACTCACACACTGAAAGGTTTATCTTTATACTGCTTCTGTCTCGGTAAATGCAAGAATTTTCTTCTTTGGCTTGAACCATAAGAGGTATTTTGATTGAAATTCTGGTGCAGTTAAAGCAAATATGGTTCTGCCCTTGGCTTCACCAGACTGAAATTTCATTGTATTTGTTACATGATAAAATGCCTCCATACAGATGCAACTGCCCCTTCATTAGCAGCAGCATAAATTGAGGTTACTTAGTTTAACACTTCCATAGGTAATTGTTCCTAAAATACCCACAAACATATCTCCTACTGATGAAAGTTTCAGGGAGAAGGATGGCAGCAAGTCAAAGTGGACCAATCGCAGAAGGTCTTTGCAAGGAGCTTCTTGCTGTTAATACTTAGTACGACCATCAGTATATCGACTTCTTCTTTTAATAGTGATACATACAACATAGCGTTAGGACTGGGAGCAGTTCCTTTAAGAAGAAAAGGAGGGCACTGAGTCAAATATTGCTGTGTGAGTGACAGTGATTAGGGGGCCTGGCTTGCAGCTATGGACCATGGCACTCACAATCCATGAGAAGCTTGCTGAAAAAAAAAAAGCAGAAAAAAAAAAAGGAGGGGAGAGGGTGTTAGATTCCCAGAATAAACAAAGGCCTCCTTAAATAGCTGAACTTGTGACTAAGAGTGTAACAGATTTGGATGCTCCACTGAGACTGTTTGTTCCAGGCCATTTAGAGGAATGCAGCTGAACAAGCCACAACATGGTGGAGACTGAGAACTTGTTGCCTGAGATGACAGCAAGCTGTCTTGGCGGTGACTGTGGCCTTGCATATCACAAGGTATGAACAGGCGACGGTAAGCTATAGAAATCTCATTCATTATTACCTGCAGCAGGAACAGTCTGAGCTTGTTGCCACAAAGGTTAAAAAAAAGAATACCCAGGTTTCTCCATCTGGATCATCATATTCAGACTTAGTTCTCACGAAAGATACACCTTACAAAGAGCTAAATGAAAAGGCAGTAAAAGTCTTCATAATAAGAAGAATTTTTTATTTTTTTCAGACTGCAGGAGAGATAGGATAATCACAAGTGACAGGAGAACAGTATAGAGCAAAGATCATGGACATTGAATTAGTACAGCCCACTGGAAATGGAAGCACTAGGCAAAGAGCCTCAGAAAATTTTAAACCTGGCTACTCCATTTAGAAAAGATTCAGGATGGCAGGCAACTTGGCATTTCTACACAAGAAGGCCAGGTAAATTTTAATAGGCTGGGATATCTAAATGAAAACAGAGCCAAGTGGGGTAACTGAAAGCCAGAATTATATGTGTGATTCAGGAAATCAGGCCAAATGGAGAGAGACATGATCTCTCATTGCTAAAACTGAGAAGAATCATAAGCTTGTATTATTCTGAACACAAAGCCATCCATCTCCATTGAAAAAACAATAGCTCAAGAAATCAGAACTGCACCAGATTTTCTATCCTATGGATTCCCAGAAAATTTTATGTTTCTATCACAGAATACACAATCCGTATTTAGGTCCAAAATATCTGGCTCAGTTGTTTCTGTTATACTTTTTCACATCTTTTTTTTTTTTTTCTCATATGCACCATGAGGACATTACAGCTGACATAAAACCTTTCTTAAAAGATTTAAGTGTATACAAAGAGCCTTTTTTAGAAAAAGTGAACTTTGCCTGTGTCATAGAAATGCAGCAATAAGAAAAAAAAAATAAAATAAATAAAAGTAGGAAAAATAAAAATGCTGAAGGCCACTTTGAGTAAACATCATGCAATCTGTTTATAAAGAGAAAGAAACTAGATATTACCACCATGAAGTAAAATAAATTACCAAAGCAAAATAAATTAACTCCTCAGATGGACAAAAAAATGAAACAATTTGATAACTGGGAATTGAAATGGTCTGCTCTTGAAGAAATAACAAGTTCAGGGAATACTTATTTCCCAAACATTGTGAACTATAAATGAGAATTGTAAAGGAGTTTCCAGATTTTCTTCAAAAACTGCAAATGGGAATACAGCTGAAAGATATGACCTCTGCTACATGCCGTGTAGTAATCTGAGATGGTTAAAAGAACGCTGGGTGCAAGAGCAGTCATTGCTAACAAATGAGAGAACCATGATCAAGTAGATAAAGAGTGATCAGGTAAAACAAGAGTGACATAACAGATCTGGTAAACAGGCAAAGGTGTTAATCAAGGCAACATTCAGAGTGTCATTACCAAATGTCCAGTTGGAAGGATCTTTGGATACAGCACTGGATACAAAGCAAAGATACAGATAAATAAAATTTCTCAGAAGATACCTAATTCACACCAAGCAAGACTTCACAGTTAACAGTAACACTGACAGTACTCTGTGTGCCAGAATTTGATTGAAGGGTGGACTGAAGAAGAAGTTGCCATGGCAAATGAAAGTTAAAAAAAAAAAAATAGTTTGTGCATTCATCTTAGTGATAGAGTATAACATTAAAGAACAAAGAAGTCTTACCTGTCGGTGAGTGGTAAAATGTGTGTGTCAGAGTTGGATACAAGACTTATTGAAAAATGGTAGCTACTAAAGTAACAATGGATGCAGTAGTAAATTGATCTGAAATCCTTTTGGAAAAGGTTGGACTGAACCAGGAATCTGCTTATCACCATGTACATTGAGGCAACTACTCAGATATGCATTTGCAGGCTAGTGAGCTGCGGGAAGATGGATTAATTTCTGCGGGCTACGGTGTCACTGATAATGCTGTTATGGTGAGTCAGTAAATTGTTAACATCTCTTTTTCACAATAAGAACAACTCTTCAGATCAGACCTCGAAATGAAATGAATACCCTTGCTGTGATCCAGGCTGGGGCCTGCCTGCCTGGGGGCAGCTCTGCTGAAGACGCCCTGGGGGTCCTGGTGGGCAGTGAGCTGAGCCTGAGCCAGCAGTGATCCCTGGCAGCAGGGGCTGTATTAGCAGGAGCACGGCCAGCAGTTGAAGGAAGGAGTTATGCCTCTCTACTTGGCACTTGTAAGACTGCATCTGGAATACTGCACCCAGTTCTGAGCCCCCAGAAGGTGAAAGACGTGGATATACTGGAGCGAGGGCTGCCAAGGTGGCAGGGTGGTGGAGCACTTGCCCTGCAAGGGCAGCCTGAGGGACCTGGGCTTGTGCAACCCGGAGCAGAGATAGCTGTGGGGGAACCTAACAGCAGCACCCCACTACTTAAGGGGTGGTGATGGAGGAGACAGAGACAGGCTTTTCACAGCAGTGCATGGTGGGAATATGTGATACAGCAGAAGTCTGTTGAAGCAATATTGGTTCAGACTGAATAAGAGGAAAAGTGTTTTCCTCATGAGGACAGAGGGGCAGTGGAGCTGGTTGCACAAAGAGGTTGTGCTGTCTCCATCCTTGGACTTTTTCAGGACTTGACTGGATATAGCCCTGAACAACCTGGCCTGATCTCATAGCTGACCTTGCTTTAAGCAAGAGGTTGGAGTAGAAACCTCCGGAGGGCCTTTCCATCCTTAATTATCCCATGATCCTACAATCCTAATAAACGAAAAAGATATTGATAGTTTAGTACGACAGACAAAAGGAGAGAGCACATGTGGATACAAAAGATTCATAAACGTGCCCTTTTCACGTTATTTTATTTTGGAGGAAAAAGATGATACATGATCAATATTCATACACAACAGAAAGCTAACTCCAAAGACCTCTGGCTTTAATTGCAGCAATAAGAATTCTAAATATCAGAATTTTGATCAGAAATTGATCAGAATTTGTATTTTCTGATGAGAGTGAAACTGATCAGCAGTTCATGATCAACACTTAGGTTATGCTCTAAGACCCTCAAGAAAATTTTCACGTTTGGATTGGACCCTTCCATGTCCTGCATCATTTCAGCACAGTTGGAAAAGCTGCCCAGAGGACCTCAGTAGAGAAGTATGCACTCACAGCCATGGTATCCAGCTGGCTATATGTACAAGTTCAGATATCACAGTGAAATCATTAGGAAAATTATCAAAAGGTGTGAATTTACAGAAGAACTATATGTCTTATTGTGGAAGGAGAGTGTCAGCTGGGGATTGTGTAATAAACCAAAAGATGTAGCTGCTTTTCACACATTAAAACAAAATGCCTCTTTCAGATGAGGGAAGCTAAATAGGTAAATAAATAAATAAATAAATGCCTGAGTCCTGTGAAAACTGTAATCCCATAATGGGTTTTCAAGAAGGCAAAGCAACTGCTTGGCTTTTTCAGTCCTGAGTACTGTGCCTTCTGTAGTGATCCTAACCAGAAGACTATTGCATTGAGGAGTTAGTGATCCACAGCGGTTGACCTGAGTAGGCACAAGTGTCTGCTTTATTGCATTTATTACTTGGCCTTTAGGACTGTGCTGTCCTGCACATGTCTATCAATGTGGGATGACCAGTGATGACGCCACTGGCATGTCGTATTTGTTTTGAGGTGAAGCATCATGTTTTCACATAAGCATCCATTTGCTCAACAGTAGAAATGTTGAATAGAGTTGTTTACTTCCAGGAAAATCCTATAAGAACTCTAAAGATTGTAATTCTGGCCACCATCACTATGGACTGGATACGTGCAGTAGGGCATGCACTGACCAAAGGTCCATCGGGTGCTGTATCATTGCAGCATTCCCAGAATCAGAAGAGGTGTAAGATTTTGCAGCTTAGTATCATCCATACTGGCGTATTAATAAAACAGTTGTCTTTGTTGAAAGTCTGTGTGGCTTTCTTGTTGAAATCCAAATATAACCAGAATGTCCTGGTGAAAAATACCTTACAAAATAAAATGTCAAGTTATCAGAGAGCTAATTCTCAGTTAATTGTAAGAGAAGACTAAACATATTTAAAGCAGTTGATTTATGGTCTCGATAGTCCTCTAATTACAGCTTGCCCAGAATCCAGACACTTATATGCCTGTTCTTACGCAAGCAACCAGAGGTCAGCCTCGTACCAGTACCGAGAAAGCTTTTCACAGAATCACAGAATGGTTGAGGTTGGAAGGGACCTCTGGCGGCCATCTTGTCCACCACCCCAGGCTCAAGTAGAGCCACCTAGAGCAAGTTGGTCAGGACTTTTGAATATCTCCAGGGAGGGAGACTCCATGACCTCTCTGGGCAACCTCTGCCAGGGCTCCATCACCCGCACAGGAAAGAAGTGCTTCCTGTCGTTCAGGAGGAACCTCCTGTGTTTCAGTTTGTGCCCACTGCCTCTTGTCCTGGCACTGGGCACCACTGAGAAGAGGCTGGCTCCATCTTCTCTGCATCCTCCCTGCACCCTCCCATTGATGAAAGCCCCTGAGCCTTCTCTTCTCTAGGTTAAACAATCCCAGCTCTGAGACTTTCCTCATAGTCCTCATATCCTCACAGATACTCCAGTCCCTTCATCATCTTCGTGGCTCTTTCCTGGACTCTCCCCAGTATGTCCATATACTAGGGAGCCCAGAACTAGACCCAGTACTCCAGGTGTATCTCACCAGTGCTGAACAGAGATGAAGGATCAACTCTCTCAGTCTGTTGGCAATACAATGGGCAGCAAGGGCCCATTGCTGGCTCATGTTCAACTTGGTGTCCAGCAGGACTCTCAGGTCCTTTTCTGCCAAGCTTCTTTCCAGCTAGGTGGCTCCCAGCACCTGGGGTTGCACCTGTCCAGATGCAGGACTTTGCACTTCTTGTTAAACTTCATGAGGTTCCTGTCAGCCCAATTCTCCAGCCACTTGAGGTCCCTCTGGGTTGCAGTGCAACCCTCTGGCATATCAGCTACTCCTCATATCAGTGACACTTTTTTTGTCGCTGCCTATACATCAAGACCTCCAATACTGGTGAAGAAGAGAAAAGGGAAGGCTTTAATTTGGACATAGTCTAGTAGGGAAGGAGACAGAGGTGGTCTTTTCTTTACCATTTGCAGTTTATAATGACACTAACTTAATTTGTTCAATATCAGCAGCCCAGTTAGGTGGCTCTAGATGGGCCTGAGGGTGCTCAGAACTCAGATGCGCTGAAACATACAGTCCTGGCCAGCTGGAAAGATAATCTTCAGCTGGCACAGGGCTGTGTGACAGACAGAAGGCATGCGGAAAGCTGTCCTGAGCTCTCTGCAACTTCCCTCATCCCAAAATGTCTCAGTGAACTAAAATGTCTTCAAGTTAGAGATTCTATGACCAACAGATTTGTAATGCCAAATATAAGCAATGACATATTGAACTAAAAGCAAAACAACAACAGCAACAACAACAACAACAAAAGAGGGGAGGAATCCTGTGAAGTCAGATAATTTCTATAAGGGTTACCAATTTTGTACAACTCTGATGGTGTTCTGAGATGCAGGATGTATGATCTCCAGGGCCCACTTAAACTGCTAAAATAACGTAGGAAACTAAAGAGTTACAAAAAGAAATGCTTCACCTGGGAGCAGAGCAGGCAATAAACCTACCCAGACACAATGTTTTTTGGCTTATGATGTGAGAAGACATGCAGCATTATATCACAAGAGCTTATAAATGTGTGAAGCAGGAAGCCCAGATATACTTAGCAGACGTAAGTATTATTTCCCCAACACCAACTTTCCTTCTAGCCCCATTGTTTCCTGGTTTGATTATGCCCTGAAGCACAATAGCCATTCCTCTTGTAAGTGATTTTATCTGTGGTGACTTTATAAAAACTCACTTTTAATACTGCTATACTGTTGCATATCATGTGGCAATTCCTTGCATAGGTTATTTACACAGTTTGTAAACAAATACTTCTTTGTGTTCCTTTCCATGCAATCACACCTTCTAGTATGCTGAGGTATGTAAAAATGGAAGACCTTATTAACCATTATTTTATACATGTCTCCTAGTCTTTCAGTTTCTTCTCTAATAGAGGGTTTTCCATGACTTGTTAGTTTCACCATGCACCTCCACTTATAACTTCATTGTAATATTATTCATTAAGTTGTTCAAATGACTAGGACAGACTGCCTTGTTAAAGCATGGCATTATTTTAGGCAACGTTTTTGTTCCAGTCTTTCACACAGATCAATTTTCCATGTGAGTTTTCAAATCTATTTTTTTTAACCAAATAATTACTTGACGAGCCTCCAAGAGTTTGCACAAAATTGTTTTTAGCAATGTTAACTTCCTCAGAAATAAAGTTGCTTTGACAATTTGCAGCCTCCTGGCCTAGCTCTGCAATATTGTTGTAGATTAATCCTCTTCTTTTGGTTATGTGTTTTTTTCCCTCCTTTTTTTCTTGTGAAGATTCAGACATACTGAGCACTACTGATACCATGATCATTTCACTGCTAACTCTTTTGCCGTGGAGAAAACCATCCCTTTTGTTACAGATGCCTGAAATTCTCTTTTTAGCTGACTGTTGTGATGTCAAGTCTTAAACTCTGGGCTCCCTAGTGCTCCTCGGGCCTGAATTAGCCACTCAAACTCGGACTTGTAATGTACACGCAAAGGTAGTTACCTAAGAATAAGATTCACAAAGGTAAGCCAAGGCTGGGTGACAATCATCTTGGCCATTCTCTAGTCTTGTTTCCTTCAGTTAATGCTCTTAAATGCAAATGTTTCTAATTCTGGATTTCCAAACCAAATTAAATCTAGTTTGTCTGCTTGTAAGACCCTACAATAAAGACCACTATGCAGCTTAGTACTAGTAGGACTTGACATACATAAATGTTTGGTAAGAGTTAATAATTTACCCATGTGGAGAGTTTTCTTAATGGAATCAATCAAGCCAGGAGTACATGTAGCCACCTTTCAGCTGAGTTTCCTGCCGAAAACAGGAAACAGCTATTTAAGACACTTAAGTTTTATGGATCATGCTCTAGCATACTTTGTTTCTAGAATTCAGCTGGTTTCTTACCACGGAGGTTCATTTTCTTCTACCCTGTGACTATCTAGCCCCACAATTGACTATTTAGTGGGTTGTTTCTGAAGTCCAAATAAATTAGAATCACATATTCTTTACTGATTGTTTAGCTGAAATATTACAAGTGTTATTGCTCTTTATAATGCCATACGATTTTAATAGGATTTATAACTTTCACTCCAATTGTATTTTCAGGCTTCCTGTTCAGAAGGAACAGGAATGTGTGTTCATTTTTGATGGTACATTAAAGATTGTCACTGATCTAATCTTTCACATTTGTCACTGATTTTTATAGCCCGGTGCAAGCAGCTCAACACTTTCCCTGTTGAATTCTTTCAAAACTCTCAGGTGTAAGCTGGTATGATATGCTATGGATGCTATGTTTTGTAATATTAATTTGTCAGTTAGTTCCTTAACTGTCTCTTTCAGTGCTTCTGTTTACAGCAATGCCTCAACTTAATGTGAAAAGATAAGCATCAGTCCTGGGTATCACTTTCAACAAGACAAATGTGATAAAAAATCATTATTTCATTTTGTGCGCTTTCCTTTTTTTTTTTTTTTCTTCCCTGTTTTGTTCACATTCAAATCTCTTGCCCAAGGTTTTTGTGTGATTCATAAATTCATTATGCGTTTCTAATTCTAATACTTTTCCAGAAGGATTAAGGATGGCCCTTACCTGCTGTTGACCGCGCTGATGTCCCTGGGTTAGAGTGAATCATCTCCTGGCCAGACTGCAAACAAACCTTCTTACTGAAATATCTAGTACTTCATTCCACTTTAAACAAACCATTAACCTATTCGGAAAGAAAAGAGCTCTTCCAGCTGGAAGGAGGATGACCAAGCCTGGGTATCTAGTCTTCTATATGTTAAAAATTGTGATTCCTGCAAACATATAGAGTGCTTATCAGACCTGATGCAAGCACACAAGGAGAAAACTGTGCATGTTTCCCTATGGACTCTTCATCAAGGTGATGCACAAAAATAACTGGAGAACTTTGGGGTGATAATAGGTTTAGAGTGAACAAATATCTCGGGATAGCAAGGCAAGGATGTTTTTGATAGATTTCTGAATTGTTTAACTTGCTTCTTTCAGGCCAAGCAAAGACAGAATTATTTTAGAGCTTTCACTTCTGCTATTCTACCAATATTTTCCTTGTATGACTTCTCGTACTGACTTTCAAATTCCCTGTCATGTTGTATTTGTATCTTGTATTTCACCTGTCATAATTTACACTGCTTTTAACTTAGAGTATGGTCCTTTTGCTTCTCTTTGTGGAGAAAAGTCTCAGCTTTCATAAACTACCATGCCTACAGAGTGGAGCTACAAGTGCTTACAGCATTTGAGAATCTATTCCTGCATATTCAATCTACCTCTACCAAAGCTTACATGTTTTTGCCATAAAACACTAATCTTTCCATATTCTTAAAGGCCTGAAAGTGTTCTTACATTGTATAAAAAGAGATATCTTCAAATTGCACCAATGGATGTCTCCACAAACTAGGCCTCAGCGGACCAATTATCTGTCCTGAACACCACTGTGCTGCAGCCATTTCCTGCCAGAGCCGTACACACAAAGCATTAGAAACAGCTTTGGTATGGGGTAAAGCAGAGACTGAAACCTGAAGCAAACCAGCATCAGCAGGTGTAATCACTGGTTGTGTACTGCATCAGTTCCTGCCATCAGAAACCAAACAGGATGGTTAACTTTTACAGAAATTGAAAACTTGAATATTATCAGCTGGGCAGAACTTTCTGTTTTCAATCAAAATGGAAATCATTTGAAATCAATAAAGAAGAGGAAAATTATTAAGATACTGGAAAGCGACTAAATAGATTCTAATTTATTCAGATTACAGAGCTTTCGAAGTACAGAAATATTCCTTAATTCAAAGGAAACAGATGAACTGCTAGCTAAAAATGGCAAAAACTTCCTTGACTTTCATGTTGGAAGGACAGTTATTTTCTACAGTTTTTGCAATGAGCTAAAATGAGCAATTTATTTTGTATTTATTTGTCTTCAGATATCTTTCTATTTATGGCCACGTTGTATGCTCAATGGAGTCTTAAAATAGCAGTACTGGGCTTACAGGATGACTCAGTGGATTGGTATGCAGAAGAGGGAGACTTCAGCCTCTCAGTGACTGAAACAGGGCTGATGGCAATAAGTGAACCTCATTACTCCCCAGTGTGTGTCTGTGGGCTTCTGTAGAAGCAGCTGATCATTTAAATTCAGTCCCGTCCCAGCCGTACATTTCTGAAATAGCCACACTTAATATTTGACATCCCTGTTGGTCATATCAATTGAGAGGCTAAAGGCTAAATAAACTGTGTTGAAAAATATTGCCTCTTGAATTTTGTGAGCACTGAGGTCAAGTTGAAGAAAGACGATGGGTGAAGAACGTCCATTACATCCACTAGCAGACCACATACTATGTGGACTAGTTAGAATTTTCTCTACTCAGTAATATTGTATCGGTCGTAGATGCAAAGATGTTGGCAGCACGAGCTGCAGGGCTCCTCTGTGAGGTGAGGACGCAGCCGGTTCCAGCCGGCTCCAACGGCCCCGCCACTGTGCATGGCCGGGCCCCGCAGCCAAGATGGTGGCGCCTCTCAGGAACCTATTTAAGAAAGGGTAAAAAAATGCTGCACCGCAGTGAGAAAACAAAGTGAGAGAAACAACCCCGTGAGCAACAAGGTCAGAGAAGGAGGAGGGTGATGAGGTGCTCCAGGTGCAGGAGCAGAGATTCCCGAGAAGACCATGGTGAAGCAGGTATTTCCCGGCACCTGTAGACAGGAGCATGGTGAAGCAGATATCCACACTGCAGCCTGTGGAAGACTTCACACTGAAGCAGGTGGATATTTTCTCAAGGAACTGCAGGCCATGGAGAGCCCATGCTGGAACAGATTTATCTTGAAGGACTGCAGTCCTTGGAATCACCCACGCTGGAGCAGGGAAAAAGTGTGAGGAGGAAGGAGAGGCAGAGAGGAGATGTTGTGAATTGACCACAGCCCCTATTTCCCAACCCCTTGTGCTGCTCTGGTGAGGGTGGTGAGGTAGAAAAGTTGAGAATGAAGGAGCGAAGTTGAGCCTGGGAAGAAGATGGTAGTAGGGGAAAGGTATTTTAGATTTTGTCTTTGTTTCTCATTACCTGAAGCTATTTTAATTGGCAATAAATTAAATTAATTTTCACCCAAGTCGAGTCTAGTTTGCCTGTAATGGCAACTGGTAGGTGATCCCCCCACCTATCTCTATCCATAAGCTTTTCCATCTTACTTCCTCGCCTTGTCCTGCTGAGGAGAGTGAGTGCGAGAGTGGCTGCGTGGGGATCTGGCAGCTGGCAAGGTCAACGCACCACGGGTAGCTCTCATGAACACTACATTCACTAATTTCTATCTTAAAGAAATCATTTAATTTTTTACTTGAATAATTTCTCTGCTCTACAGATAAAAGGCAACATTCTTACCTGCATTAGGACCACTGCATCCTAGGAAAGAGTAAGTGCTTGCTAATGGGGAGCAAAAGTTAGCCCCAGCAGACTTTTACAGGGTTTCCCTAGTCCAGCAACTTTGCATGTAATGTCAGTGCAATTGCAGGTCGGTGTGTGCCATCCCTTTTCAGCAACTATATCCAAGAAACCATCTGGAGTGTCTGCAGCCACCCATTTTCTGATGAACAGGAGAACTCTTCTAACACAGACAAGACTTACTAGAATGCACGTCTGCCTTCTCCTCTAGTAAGGAGGTCTGTCAGGACTTTGTAGTTATTTTATAAAATCCAACAGACTGTTTAGGCTTCTAAGTGTATATTATGAAGGCACTTTATAAAAAAACATTGGTTCAGGTAGCGGTTTCTCATGTAGATGCTTTCTGCGAACGGGACAGAATGAAAATTCTCTGAGTACCTTCCTCTTCCAGTTATTTCTCCTTCAATTCTTAGAGCCAGATCCAGCCGAACTGGTCAGATGGCTTCATCGCAGAGGAAGTGGCATCAGGTGATTAAAAAGAAAGTGGCAAATTTGTGAAAGTAGCTTCAAGTGAATAGTGAAGTATGTTGTGAATCAACACTCCAAATGCTGTACAGTGAAGGTACGTATAAGTCTATAGAAATAAATGAAATTAAGTTCAATCAAATACCAGCTTCTAAATAGGCCTTTCTTAAAAAAGAATCTCTTTTTTTATGGTTATATTTCTGTGAAATTCTTCCTCAAAACCTAGAGAACAAGACTGGATTACTTATGAGCTCATATATCTACTGCTAAGGGTCTATGAGATCCCATAGAAAATGGAAGAAATTACTGCAGTTATATTAAAAACAAGCAGACAAACAAGCCTTAGCATTGCAATGGGAAGATATTGTAGCTCTCACAGCACTGTTTTTCTGTGCTCTGCTGTCCCCAAGGAAAGTGCGTACTGAAATGGACGTCATTGGTACAGATGCTCGGCAGCTACTTCCGGATATAGTAAGAATAGACTGTTCTGCAATATTTTTTTTAATGAATTACCAGGTGCATTTATGTTATAAGATGATGTTTTCTTACAATTCTACTTTCCTTTGGAAAACTGTCCAAATTGCTTTTTCTTTACCCTGTTTTTGTAGTTTTTATAACTTGGGTATTTTTGACGTTATGCTCTTGCAATTAATGTGGTGGATTTATACTAACTTAATACATTGCTTATTCTTCTGCTTCAAAAAAAAAAAAAAAAGAGTTTATCCTCTGACAGCAATAACTTCATCTGAATTTTAATATTTACTCTGAAAATACTAGGTGAATTCTTGCATCGTACCATGTGTTATAGTTAACTTATTCAATTTGATCATGTTCTTTTTCTCATCACTGCACAAGCTTTTTCTATTCCAAATCTGTATCTTCGTCAGTATTGTTATTTCCCTTTCTCTTTCTCTCTCTCTCTCTCTCTTTTTTTTTTTTAAAAATTGGAGGAGGGTTTTTTATTCTATTTGCTGACTCTAAGACTAAATTAGTGAATAATCCAAACTTTGTTTTATACTTAAAAATAATCAGAAAATAATCCAGTACTCAGACAGACAAATATACGAAGATTTCTTTACACTGTAACAACCTCCTGCTACATAATAAGAAATATATAGCTCCCACACTGCCAGTTACATGATGAAGGATTAAGGGTAGGTCATTGACAGACAGGGAGATACTGATTGTGACTTTACTGCTGTGGCCAGCTAAATTCTGTGGTATTTTAAGAAAAATGCTGATGTGAAAACATTTATTACAAAATTGATACTCTGTGATCAGTTCATTAGCACATCATTCTTTGAAAATCTATACTTATTTGACACCCCAACACCTCCCCCCACACCTCCAACCCCTCATATTTTATGATTGCAAGAAGTTAATTAATGAATATGAGTTTCAAGTGAGTATTATCTGCTTCCATTCAGGTCAGCAGGAAACTTTGTCCGGTAGTATATACCAAAATCTGGCTGGCTGAGTACAGAGTAGGCATTAGCCAAGAATCTGCTGTAAATTTAAAATTGGTTATCATATTATTCATAAATACAAAACAAAGGAGAATGTCATGAACCATCTGAACTGTAATATTTCAGTATCATTTCACTGACTTTGTATGTCAATATATCAAGTACATATTGATGAAAGAAAACAAAGGTTTATGCTGAATCTATCTTCTGTTTAGTGGAGAGTTAAAGTGACCTCTTACAAACTGAGAATGGGAACATTGTTCATTGGTCAATTTGCCATAAGACAGCCAACTTTTGAAGACCTAATGCGAAAACCAGTAAAAAGAGCAACAAGTAAAATAAATAGGAGGGTCATTAGAATACAGAAGTGAGTCAGGAAAGAATGGTAAAATAAACAGCCAGATTTGTTGCTAGTATTTAATACTTTTCAAGATATGTGTGTCTTTTGGATGTAACAGCAAGTGTCTGTACAGGTAAATAAGAAGTTATATATATCTTTAAGAAAAGATATAATCAACTCTTATTAGATTATTTCACATGAAGTCTGGAATTAACTAGAAGATGGATAATAAAATGTTACCAAATTAAGTGCTGAAGCAAGTGCATTAGTGAGCGGACTCTGTGTAGCTGTGTGTGTAGGTTTTGTAAACTGCTGAGATCAGATCCTCATTTACACTAAGGAATCTTATGAGAAATGGAGATGAGATTATCATGGCAACGTAGCTACAACAACTAAAATGTATATAGGGTTGTTCTAGTTCTAGTTTTCTGCTGATTTGTGTTGTAGCGGCAAATTCTGTTAAGGCACTTAGCTGGGCTTATTCACAGTTGCCTCTTTCAGTTTATGATTACTTTTATATTTCATACATCTGTTCTAGCTATACCTGAGACTGTTTTTATGGTTTTTGTTTTGGGGAGAATAAGATAGCACCTTTTTCTAAATGACTATATTGATATTTTAGTAAGCTTGTTTAGTTCTGTCTCTGTGTCTTTCTGGTTTATCCTCAGCCACATCTGTATGAAGATAATCCACACTATACTTAGCATATATGTCTGTATTCAGATAGATAAAATGACCAGACGTTCTGAATGTGACATCAGATTAAAAATATTGCAAGCAGTGTTTTTGCTAACTGAGGACTGGTTGAAGTTATGTTGTTAGAAATTACTGGTACGTAAAAGAAATATGCAGTCATTTCCCACTGGATTTGTTTCCATAGTGATGAGAATGTTTTGATGTTAGCCACTCTGTGGGTATTTCAGACTTAGTTTTTGATCCAAATCCTAAAAACACCTTTTGGAACTAAATTTTTGTATTCTCCTGTGATCATTCTAACTAGGTTTAACAGCACAATCTATGACCTTTTTTCTTCGAAGACTGATATGGGGGTGAGATTTGTCTTCATTAACTTACACATTTAAAATTAGTTGTCTAAGGCTAAACTACTCTTTCTAAACTCCCTTTATGTTCAATGGAAAAAAAGCTGTCACTTCCAGTAGCAACTCTTCTTATTATAAGATAAACATGTAAAGCTGCATAGGGTGCAACTTCACCCAAAATATAGGGCTTATTTTCAGTGCTGTGTCACTCTGGAATGTAGTTTGTGTGTTGCCTCTTACGTGACATCTGGACTTGCACAAAAATCTCTTGCTTGAAGTAAGTGATACGTTACAGTTGAGATGCAGGCATGATTGTGTGTGGCTTCAACGTTGTTTTGATTTGTGATTACTCTCGTTTAACTTAAGCTATCTCAAGAGAAGTTAACTTGTGCATAGATAACTTCAGTCAAGCTTTGTGGAGAAAATAATCCTTGGAACGTAACAGATGCACATCATTAATTCTCTTTCATTGGAAAAATGACCTTGACAGCACCTCAGATCTGCTCATGGTCTTCACAAGGCAATGAAAATATTTCTGAAACCTAACTATAGGCTTCAGTGCAAAAGTGAATAATGACTTGAGAGTCATAAGAAGATGCTAAGCTACCATTTGATGATCTAAGCACATAGATGCTCAAATACTGGTCTGAGCCCCATTGGGCATATAGCTCTAAGCCACAGTCTGAGCTGTTTCCAAATTCAGTTCAGTACCTTATTCGATAGCTCACTGTCCCTGTTCATAAAATAGACTTGTTCAAAAGCCCATGCATATGAACAAATTGTAATGAGCTGAGGCTTTGAGACTGGGAAAATTGTGGGGTTTGAGCGTAAGGGCTAGCTGGGAAGTATGGTTAGATGGAAGGCAACAGGTGTTACTATTTTGACTGAATGTGTCCCTGCTGCTGAGGTTTTTTTTTTTTTTTTACTGGTTAAAAGCACGGGCAAGAGTGCCCTGAGCTTTCACTGGGTGCTTTTCCAGAGTTTCTTCCAGTCCAAATCATAAGTAAGATGGCTTGTATTCCCTATGCTTGAATTCCATCCGGGTTTTCTGGGTACTCTGTACAAATCGTAACCTTTCACATCCAAGGATAACATTTCTGCAGTATTTTCCCACAGTAAATAAGTTCCACCAGTTTCAATCAGTAAATAAGTTCCATCTTTCTGATTTGTTATGATAAAACCCTTTAAATTGTAAGCCATTAAAAGCTTTCCTAGCAACTCAGTCATGGTACGCGTAAACTTATTTTCTTTAAGCACTCCCACAGTCTGATATTTATGCTGCATTAGACTCTTTCCATATGTCTCAGAATTTCTTCTCTCCCTATTTTTTATTTTTTTTTTTTACAGATTTGTGAGCTCCTGAAGTTTTTCAAAATATAGTTGATTCAAAATCAGACAAGCGTCATACTCCAAGGTAGAGAAAGCTGCTGGAAAAGTTGAACCTTCCTAATTAGCACTATCAAGTGTAGTATGAAAGCTCTGGGTCTCAGCACTACATCTAACCTACAGATGCTTCTGTAACTGTTTCTGGTTATCTCCATATGTGACTATTGTTTTTTGTGTGATATGAATATCAGCACAGGGAGTTAACCAGGAACAGTCAATCAGAAGTATCTCCATGTATAGATAAGTGCCCAAATGCATTGTTTTGATGTTTCAGGCTAATGACTCCCTTAAAGTCATGATAAAACTTCTTGGATCTTTCCCATATAAGGATGTTCGTCTTTGTTGCTTTTTGTATACAGTTTCTAAGAAGCTTCCAAGGAATCTACCCATGTTCCTTCCTTCCACAGTGACACTAGCATTTAGAATAAAATGGTTAATTGCCTTCATTTCCCACAGTTTTGCAGAAGTATATTGCAAAAACATATATCCCATTTTCCAATCTGATAATGTGTCTGAATAAAGGTAATATTTCTCTAATACTTTGGCTTCAGAACACACTGAACCTGAGTGTTTGGATAAGATTTTAGCAATGGGAGATTATTCCAAAGAAAGCCATGAGAAAGACCACCAAATTGGAAAATGTGTCTCCAAGCAAAAGAATTTAAAAGTTTGGCTTGTTTAGCTTACTAAAGGTAATGATACAGGATAACTTGCCCTCAGTTTATACATCTTCGTACATGAAGCGGGAATGTGATGGTGGAACTCATTCCAGTCCAACACAGAGAAATGATACAAGGACCAAAGGTGACTCCCGAAGTTATGTGAATTCAGATTAGAAGTAAAGATGCTGACTTCTCAGCAATAGGAGTAGCTACCTTTTAAAATACCTTACCATGGGAAATGATGAAAATGTTTTCTGTCATCTATTTCTATCTATCTTTTTCTAAAAGATAAGTTCAAAATAGGAACTTATCAGCAAACAGTAAAGGAATGATAAAGAGCCAAAGCACACATAAAGAGCTTTGATTATTCTCCTAGCTTTTCCATCCTGACCGTAAAATTTGTGTTGGTGAAAGAAGGCCAAAGTCCAAGAACAAAGCGTAAGGAAACTACCTTTCTTTGAATTGAAGAGGTGCACTCCTTTGGAGAAAAGAGGAGAACAATGAGGTTTGAACTCTGAAATGTGAAAAGTTTCTCAAAGCCATGACAAAATGATGGTAATTTTGAGGTATGATAGCTATGTGGGCAACTTTTTCACTTTTGTTCTCTCTAGTATTTGACCTTACCGCTAAATAGGCAATATTTTTGTTTTAAGGAAGTTATTTGGCAACTGTATGACAACATGTATCTGAACTCTTTTGGACATGCAGGGTAGCAAAAATTTAACTTACAAGGTACTGTAAGTCCTTTCCTGGTCTAGTAAAGGACTTGCAAGCTGTCACCACAAAACAGTTTGATGTGGACATCAAGCTTAATGATTATCTGGGTGACTGTGACAATGATTAGACAACCCTCAGGTTAATCAGTCTATCTTTTTTTCTTTAAGGAAATGGCTCAGCACGAACTTCTATTATGCCTCGCGGTCTGCATGTTATTAGAGTAAATTCTGTTCCTCTCCTTCCTCCAGGGCCTCAGTCATGACCTCTGTGACAACCTATGGTGAAAATAACTAATCAAACTTACAGTCTGGATAGGAATTATCCCAGTTTCTTTTTCCTGGTAATATGTAAACCTTTTTTTTTTTTTTTTAGACATAGAGTAAGCAAACATTCAGGATTTTTTTTTTCTTCTCTGAAGGATTATTTTGTCAAATATAAAGAATACTTTTATTTCTACCTCTTTCATTTTTGTTTGTTTGTTTTCAGGAGTGGGGTTTTTGTTTTTCAATTTTTGGCCTCACCCCTCAAAACACAGTTAGTTTTCAACAGTGATTTTACCAGAGCGCATCAAGGGACTCTCATTCTCTATCAAGCTCTAGAGCCTTTTATGACTATCAAAATTTTATTGACTGAAAATCTAGAATTAACTTTTTTAAAATAAACAAAACAGTTAGTTTTAGGGCCAAGATGATTTTGTTCTCCTGTGTCCAGCTAAAATCTGCACAGAAGGCAACATATGCCATGTATTTATATATGCTTTGCTTGTTTGGAAGATTTTGTACTTCACAGCTGTTACTAGCCAGTTTGTCATAGTACTATACTTTGCCTGAACCTCAGTAGAGGAATGGATGAACAGAAGAATAATTTTTTGGCTCATATATACACTGATGTTCAGATTAATATGTTGTAGTTCTCAATCTGCATTCTCTATCTGTAGGTAAGGGAAGTTGCAAAGAGTCTGCCTCAGTGCTAATTCGTTGCATTGCATTTGAATGTCTTGGTTTCACTCTGAATTTCAGATTTCGTTCAGTTTAGACACTAAGTTAAGCAGGAAATGAAATAAGTGACTGCCAGGACATCCAATTGTTCATACCATGGGCTAGAGCAGCAAGAAGGACATAAGGGAGTTTCAGGAACTCATCTGTTTAACTATACAACTGGGACCCATTTGGCAACCAGTCTTAATCACTGTCCTTACTCTCCCAGTCACACCAAGCAACTGCTCAGTTCACAGTCTAATTCCTCTAACACACATTCAGCAGGACATCCTGTGTTAGGATTTTCTTCCACCTGGCTATATATCCTATCCTATTCCTAAAAAGTCCCATGGTGTAAGAGTGCTACCCAACAAAATTCCCACCAGATAAAGTGTTATGTTCCTTCTGATAGGCAGAGAGAGTATGATAGTAAAAAAAACCTGCTAATATCTTGTGCAAATGATTCCCAGGTTTGTGTTCCATCTCCTAACACACAGGGTTTTATCTTTTATGATCAATTGAGAAATGGATAGGGGAAAGGTATGTACTTTCTGCATTGCCCAAATGTTGCAGACAGACCTTATTTTTTCACCTGCTGAAATAA
>VXAL01000668.1:0-78037 GCA_013399475.1 Chauna torquata | reverse complement strand
TTTTTTTTTTTTTTGCAGCTGCTCTCCTTCTAATGCTTAATAATATGGTTATGTTGGGTTCTTCTTCGTTAGACCTCTCAGGCCAATTGGGGAAAGATGCCAGTAGCCTACAAGCTTCAATCCTCTTTGGGGTTTGACAGCTGTTTCTTCATGTAAACCTCTTTTTAAATGGGGGAAGGCTTTTAATGTCAGCTATGCTTTCCTTTCCTTTCCTTTCCTTTCCTTTCCTTTCCTTTCCTTTCCTTTCCTTTCCTTCAGTATAAAGTTGAAGGGTTAAGCCAACCAGACAGCCAGACTCTGAAAAGAAATGTGTTGTATAGAGGCAATCACAGCTGAGGAGGGCATGCATGGGGCTTAAATAGCTGATGTAAGGAGCTAGCAATGTAAGACGAAACAAATAACTTAGTCACTCAGTATACCTCAATGAAGCTTTTTCTTTGAAAAACTGTTCCGTATGCTTTGTTCCTGGCTGATGTGCTTGTGTGAGGGTGATAGCTCTGACATGCTAAACAATTCGTTGAAACCAGAACTTTACAACAGCAGCTGGTCAAATGATACTAATTAACAAAAATTCAGTTTTATCCTCAATTTTCTGCCATATGGGTGAGCAAAAGATTTACATTGAAAAGAACAAATCAGTCTTTTCTGACAGTGACTGGAGGAAGGAAATCTAAACATTGTAAATCCACAGCCCTGTGTTGCTGTATCACCTGGACACGCGAATAGACAGCCACTGTGGTGGAGCTGTTATTGTGGTAAATGGTCTACATGAAAACATGGTAACTCTGTCACAGGTCCAAGCCCTGCAGTTGGAGGACAGAGCTAGAAAAAACCTGAGAGTGTAACTAAAATAGTTGAAAAAGGGTGTCATGAAAAGGAGGCTGATGTTAGACAGTACATTGGGACTATTTTGCTTTAAGGCTCCTGGCAGAGCTTGAACATCAGTGAGTCTGAGGTAGGGCAGAACCCACCAACTTGGCAGAGCATAGAAGAAAAGGAAAGAGCCCAGGACAAGGGCAGTTTGGTCTCACAGTCCAATCAAGAGAGAAGTGTTGCCGGTGTAGCTCTTTTACTGTACATGCTCTGTTTAATTAATTTACACAAGATGTAGGAAGTGGATGTACATTTCCCACTGTGGTCTGAGGGCTAGTAAACACACATCTCAAGAGTGTGGCCCACCCAGCTCCAACACACTCTTATTTATGTTTTTTCTCTTTCTCTTTCTCTCTGTATCTCTCTAAATCATGAAACATCCAGTGAAAGAGGAACTGTAAGCCAGCTATTCTAGTTTCTAAGTAAATTTCCTGATAATCAGCATTGTTTTGTCTCTTCCTCTTGCTCCTTCCTCCAATGATTACTCTACTGAAAACATGAGGATCTCAAGGGACAGAGGAAGGGTTTGCAGGATACTGTTGTTCCTAGTAGTTAGGGTAGCCAGGTGAGAGCTGGGGTGTCTTAGTTCATACTGAGTGTTTGCCAAAAAATACTGCCACAGCCCCTGGCCAGGACTGGCTCCTGGAAAGCTGCTGCCGAGCATAGAGGGGGAAGAGGGGCTCTGAGACACAGATAGGTGGAGAAGTATCTGGCAGGAGAGACACCAAGAAAATGCAGAGACAGTCGAAATATTGAAAAGGATGAATGCAAGCCCTTGCATTACGGCTGCAGAGAGACACTGGGCAGAGCTGAAATACAATGTGAAATAGAGTGAGACTAGGGTGTGATGAACTGTGGAATGAGTTAAACGAAAGCAAGCTAATGCCATGGTTGTAAACCAGACTCTAATGCGATCAGTCCCCAGTTAAGGTAAAACATCCTAACTCCCCCAAAGCTGCAGTTAACAAAAGAGTACAAAACTGTCAGTCCCAAACCTTGAAATGAGCCAGCAGACTTAATGGCTCTCCTTGTTTCCCTGAACTCCTTGCACTAGTGAGTACTTACAACTCTATCTTCCAACAAAAAATTAGACATGTTAGCAAGATAAAAACATGGAAGGCTACGATCCCTCAAAAAAACCTCTAAACAGTCCCACCCTTGAGTACAAAAAGAAACCTTTCGTCCCTTTCTTTTTTTTTGTATAGCTTACTGTTTTAGGGCACAGTTCTGCTTGGTGATAGAGACATGGTTCAGTCTGCCCAACACTTTAAATGTCTCTCCCATTAGAATTAATTAGAATCAGATTGGTTTGTCCTCTTGTGTTAGAAGCACTGAAAGTCATTCCTCAGCCACAGCAAAAGTTTCTAGGGTAGTGGTGGTCATACATGTAAGAACTGAAGTTCATGTTAAATTGAATGTAGCTGATGGAAAAATAGATAAATGCAGATGGAAAAAATTAGCCAGTGAATTCAAAAAATATAGGATCACAGTCTGTAGTCTGGCAAGTCATATGGCTTTTTTTCAAAAAGTGCTATTCATAAGGAACTCAAATGATTTACTCTGAAATACAGCAAAAGCTGATAAATGAGTCACCAAAATGCTTACAGAAACCAAGCCAGCAATTCCCTGCTTGATAGGTACTAATGAGACTGCATGGGCAACCTGGAATAATTGTGCTAATGGACCAGCAGAAGTCCAAGACCACACAGAACTCTGTCCACAGCAGGTCAGAGCTCAGTCAAGGGCAGACTAGTGAGCTGGAGCCAGGTCCTGTCAAAAGTGGGTAGGTTCAGAATTCATGTACTTTTTTTTTTCCTTTGCACATTTTATATTTCTTTCAGGCAGAGTGAAGTAGAAAACATAGATTGGCTGTTACAGAAACTCAGTTTTCAGAAATGCAGCAGAAGATACTGACTCAGTACTGTCTGTGAATTAGCATCATTCAGAAGCAGCTGTGAAAGGCTGAGGGTTTTGCTCACATTTTCTGAGCTATTCCCTTTTCTCTGCTAGTCAGTAGGGACAGTAAACACAGTCCATCTGCCTGTCCCTTCCTGGTATCATCCAGGAGTTTTTGTAAGAGCTGCCTTGCCTGAAGTGAAGCTCTGGCAATGATGGAGTATGAAAGCATTTGCCTCAGACAGCCATGCTGGCAGTTATATTGAACTGGTATGCGTTGCAGGGCACTGCAGTTGCTGTTTGAGAAGGAAGCACTATGTTATTGATGAATTTATTGTAAGAAGTCTAATCCTTACCTGATACAGTGCTTACTTTAATACAGTAGGTAGACATTTCGCAGTGACTTTTCTACGCACTCTTGTGGTCTTACGCAATTAATTTTCTCTGCTGCTTATGAAATAAAAAAGTGAAAGCAGCTTGAAATATTCTTTTGTCTGTAATCTTTGTAGGAGTGATAAGAGCAACTCTTCCTCCTCAGCCATGTCAATGACATGTGAGCTGCAATCCTCTTTAGGAGTTTATTGACAGCTGGTACACCATGTAAACCTCTTAGAGTGAAAAGCACGAACCTGAATTTAGTGAATCTCTTTGATGAAAGGAACAGTATACTCAGAAAGGAGGGTATCACAGAACGCTCTTCTGTTTTGTCTGATGCATCTTTATTTGTGTGATCTAAACAGCAGGGCTATGTCATAATATTATATAAATACACAATTTTATAACATCTATTGGCAGCACATAGCTTCTTTGCCAAGCTGCTGTGTGTACTGTATGGAGTGGCTTCCACTGCTTTTTAGTGCAGGTAAGACCAAAATCTCAATGCAGAAGTGGCACAATGGACTGTCCCTGAAAACGAGCTAAGCCAGAACTGTAAGGAATAGGGATGTTTCAGAGTAAAAATTTTAAACATCAGCTTGTGGAAGGCTATTGTTTTTAACCACAAATTAAATACACCCATTACAAATCTGTTCATAGTTGTGTAACAGTATTGAAGAGGATTATAGGGCCAGAAATATTCCAACTAGCCTATTTTTTCAGAAGACAGACTATCCTTGGCAGAAAAGAATGACAGATTGCCATAAGCATTTGCGTGTCTGGGTACGGTGCTAGTCACAGTTTTGAACCTATAGGTCTGACAACAAAAGTTTAAAGAGCTCCATTAATATCACTGGACCAGTCATGCTTTCCTTCAGCTAGAAATCTGATGTTTGTGAGGCAGAACACACGAGAGCTCCACATCACAAGCAGTTAACAAATGTACCAATTTATATACAATTTAAAGTAAGAGTGATCATTTAATTTTCTTGTTGTGTCAATTCAACAAATGTTTTAGGCTCAAGCAGGCAGGGTAGAGAAAAGAGAATTCTGGATCTTCATACTTGTCAAGCACTGTATGAATCTAGGGAGATTTAGGCCACACAAATACTGCTTTGAGGTCATCAAAATAAAGTATTGACACCAGCTTCCTTGTATGTAAAGGTATTTATTTACTTGTATACAGAATTAGTCATCAGGTTCATACCCCTGCTGCATATGTATTTCTTTGGGGACAATATGTTCACGGTGTCATGGTCTACATCACGTTTGGTCTTCATTATCAAGAAAGATGCTTTTAGTGATAGCATAACTTGTCCTGTTGAAGTTACAGCATTTCGTTATTGACCAAAGTGAAATTAATATATAAATTGCAAAAACACCACAGTGTTGAGACTCTAACCATACTTATTGTAGTGAAGAAGAAATGTTGATGGAGTCCATCGTTCTTTTCTAAATCAATAGCCTTTTTAAAACTTAAAATACTTCACTTCATTGCTCCTCTGCCTAGAGTATCTACTTACCTTTCTTTTTCCTTTATGTTTCCATATGGTCAGAGTACCCTTCAGATTTCCTGCTATGTCATGCCCTACTGATAATTTCTTTCTGCAGTCTGCTCGTGCAGACTGTATTAAAAAGACATTTGTTAGTGCAGTGGCTGTTTATCTTGGCAACGGTTTCTGCAGTTGTTTTATTCAAAAGATATAAGTGAGAAGCTGTGTTTTGTTAGCAGTATACTTCATCCAGCTTTCAGGCATTTGATGTGCATTTCAGGCTTCTCTTATTTGGAGATGCTGTTAATTTAAGAGCACTAAACCTTTTTGATACGTTTGACTCTATAATCAAACAGCTGTGTAACTGGTCCAATACATAGCAAAGGACAGGCTTTATTTTTTTCTGATGAAAAGCCTGTTATTTCATGCTTTTCAAAATGCTAACAGGTGTTTTTGATGGAAAATTAATTGATTATTCAGGCAGTAATTTTCCTGAAGATACAAAACACTTGTAAACTTTCTTGTCTTTATCCGTCTAAATCAGCTGTGTTCCACGGCACCTCTGCCAGGATGGGACCAATAACAGAGATTCTTTGTCTCAATTCTTCTGCTTTTGGAGATAGTCGTATTCGTCTTGCTTCTTTAGTGGGATTCATTTGTAAGGACCTGCTGTTTTTTTTCATTTCTCTTTGTGTAGCAGCTTGGAGCTCTCTGCCTTAATGAGAGTAAGAAGACAGAAAGAAGCTGATGGCTATGGGCAGCTATGTCAGCATGGGGTTTCCCCTTTTCTGCAGACACTCTCTTGCTGGAGAATTATCTTTTTGTAGCCAGCAGCATTGCCTTTCTCCCTTTTCGATTTTCTTTTTCTTTGGAAGCACAGAATGAGGTTTTATTTATGTAACCTCAAGTCTGGATAGCCAGAAATTTTCATGTGGATGGAGAGACTTATTATCCAAATGGCTACTGAGCGGAATCCTATCTTTTATGTGGTGATTAATGTCCAGGTCTTATTTAGCTTTGGGAAGGTGCTGATTTTTAGAACACGCATAGCAAATGTTATGGCATTTCTCATCAAGAATATGTTAGGTCAGGAGCAAGATGGGAAGAAATCACCTCTGTGAGATTATAGAGTAAACAAAATGTCACTCTGTATAGGTCCAAAAGGAACACAGCGTCTGAGAGGAGAGAATCTGGCATCTGTGTGATAGGGAGGGAAGAACTGCATCATTGCTATCAAGAAGTATGATGTACAGTTAAACCATGTTGCTGGAACAAAGCCATCTTCCAAGTAGGAAAAGGAATTTCCTTCTGAACCCTGGAAAACCTGTGTTTGTTTTGTTGACTTTTTCAGTGCACAGGAGTATGTTCTTGCCTGGAAAATGATTACAGCTTAAATCAGGAGAAAAGGAAGCTGAAATGGCATTGTTATTCTTTACTTTTGTGATCAGTTTCCACCTTTGGTTGAGACTTGCAGATATAATTTTCATGATACTCTGAATGAGACAAGAAAATTCTCAGAATTTCTTTGGAATGCATAATTTATAATTTTTTTTTTTTTTAAAACATGTTGACTGTATTTGTGGACTCAGATCTTATGTTTCATATTCATCTTCTTCATCTTCCATTGGCACTGAATCAAAAACCTATGTTTTAAAGCTGCTTGTTAACATAAACTAGATAGCTCCTTTCTGACATTGTAGCCTTGAGGTCCGTACAGATGTGTTAGCCTTTAAAGGCAGAAGAAAGGTATCTGGTAGCAAAACAGAACCCAACACTGTGGCAGGAGCTTCCTGAGGCTTGGAAACTGTATGTGTTAATAAGTTACAATGCTCTTAGTGAAGGGCTGTTACAGGGAAAAGCATCATCTTTGTGAGATAAAACTGCATTTATTCTTGTATTTTTTCAGTGAATATTCTCCAAATGTTGACAGCGAATAATGTGTTATTATCGACTACCTTTTTGTTCTGTCTGGTTTCTTTAATTTCTTCCTCTGGGATTTTCAGTGCTTTAAATTTTTTTTTGTCTGATATTACTCAAAGATGATATTACTCAAAGATGAATGCAATGACCAATGATGTGGATTTACTTTCTATTGGAAGTTACTTGTTAGAAAGGAGGAAATTATGTTTGGAAGGACTTGTTCATAGCTCTTTATATTCCTAACAAATACTGAATAACTTTTCTGGTGAAAAATCTTTTGTACCAAAAAGAGATTTAATCTAAGAGCAAATAAAAAGTACATGAAGAAGAGGTATGAAAATCAGGACACTGTAAGGTAGACATTGTTTGTGTGAGGCTTAGACATTGTTTAATGAGTAAACTCACTCAAAGTTAATTCTCCAGGTTCCTTGTATAGTCAACGTGAGAGATGGAGAGGAGGAAAATGATTTGAAGAGCTCTGTCCCCTGCCAGTGACTGTAACTATCCTAGACCAGACCTTTAGCTGGCAAAAGTTATATGAATAACTTCAGTGTCTTATGCTCAGCCAGAAGCTGAAAAGGAAATTTTGACACCTCCATTGTTACTAAAATAATGATAAGATTAAATATAATGGAAGAACTTCCATTCTAGTGGAAAAAAAACCAAACAGACATTATTTTATCATCTTAAGAGTGTTATTTCAATATATAATAGTTATATCACACCTACAAATGATTTTTTTAATCTTAATTTTCCTGCTGTTTATTCTCTGCCTGCTCTGAGTATTGTGTCTCGTGTCCTAGCTTTGGAGAGAATTTTAGCATTTTTTGCTGGGCCCAATCCACTGAGATCAGGGTCTAGGTAAAGGCCAAATGAGTTCCCCTAAACTGTAATGCCTTGTGAGAACCTGATTATTTACCAGATATGAGGCTGAGCTCTTGAACTTGCCTTGTTTCATTTTCTAGTGGCCAAATGACAAAATACAAGTCCCAGCAAGCTTACAGTATTTGGGATCCAGCATGTATTTTTTAAAACAAAGCTAAATTTGATGAGAGCATGATTTTTTTTAAGCTGTGGGGTGGTCTGCTGCTTGCCTTTGTCTCCCTTCTCTACCACCTCTCCAGGTACAGAAGCCAATCATACTTTTTTCATGTTGGTAGTAAGTATTTTTTCTACATCTGTCGTCTGTCTGTCTTTTAAAAACAAACAAACAAAAAAACCTCTAAGCAATGAAAGTACTTTGTTTTTCATGACAAAATTCGTTTTAGTTTTTTCTTTAAATGCTACAGGTATGAATAACATTATCTCCAAATTCCTGAAATAAAACATATGGAGCAGCAATTTTTAAATAGAAGTTTAAAAAAGAAGAAAAACAGCTTCTTTGTGATTTCATCTTTAGGTATAGCTTATTAATTACTCTTTTCAATCTCCAAAGCTGGGGTGAATAGCATACGAAACAAAATTTTGAGTATGCAAGGCCAAAAGAATAATTACATGTGGCAGCTTCTCAGTGTATTGCTTGGATTAATGAAAATTGTGTCAAAATAATCCTGTCTCATCATTCTGTAGGAAAGTGTTTTCTCATCTCAGAAGAGGTAAATGGTCTTCTTCTAATAGTACTTCCTTTTCTTGTATTGTCCATAAATTCATCCAGTCTGACAGTGAGTCTTCACTCTTCAACATATATTGCCCCAAACCTTTGAGAGTACAACATTGTATCACTGCACTGCTTGAAGCATAACCTGCTCTAGAGATGGTCACATCACCCAGTTGCTTTTCAGACCCGTCTTTCTGTTCATGTTTCTGTCATCTCAGTGCCCCAAATTACATTTTTAAGAGACTCTGGTTAGATTGAAAATTAAAACATAACATTGTGACCACTTCCTTAGTGTTTGAGAATTGCCTTGGAATAACTTTTCTTGGAATTGCCTCAGACTATAAAAAAATATGCCCCTCCACCCCACCTGCTTTATTTGCCATAAATTCATTTAGCATTGAGTTGGTTAAGCTAAAATCCTAAAGTGAATGCCAAAGAGAAAAGCTGGCATTTAAAAGCCAGGCTTGCAGAATATGCTAAAGTATTACAAGTGCAGCCATGCTTAAAGAGTTGCTGATAAATTTCCTTCTTGTAGCAGATTCATTTTTCAGCATGTCCTGCAGTATTTGAGAATAATACCTCTTACCAGGTTATCTTTGTAATCCACAGGGAAATTGGATTTTTGGAATTTGGACCACTACCAATTCTGGCGACTGCTGCCTATTTCAAATTTGCAGCTAGCTGGCAGTCACCAACAGCTAAACTGCTTTGGCAGCACCTGCTCCTGAAATGTATTTTCTCCTTCAGACTATTCACAGTTTTTGCAAGCTGCCTCTGGTAGCTTTCCAGTTTTCTTTGCTGAAGCAGAAAATGGAGAGGAAGAAACAGCAGCTACGCTTTCTCAGTACAACCTCTCAGTCCTTCAAAGGCTGGTCTTTCTGAATCTGCCCCATCACTATGTCCCTGCTAAGTGGTCGTGAGGCTCTGGGCTGGCCCTGGTCCATGTCCCAGTCTTGTCCCTGCTCCCTCACTGGTTGCTGTGGGATGGGCCTTGGTTGGGGAGGGCACAGCCCTGCCAGGCTCATGGCTGCCCTCTGCTCCTGGCTCCCTCCTGCAGGGCAGAGAGCCCTTGTGGTACCATGACATGGGAGCAGAAAATGTATGGAGAAGATCTTAGTCCTCTCACATAGAGTCAGAGGAGCTTTGGGGCAGCTTAAGGATTAAGTATTTTCTTTTAGCTTCATCTAGTGCAGCATGGTCCTGGTCAATCTATGTTGTTAACCACTTCCTGAAGTCTTCTTGACGGAGATTTCCTCTGGCAGAGGCAGGCAAAGGCTCTTGAGGAAAAGGAGCAATCAAGTCCTGGAGGAATCTGAAAACTGCATTTTTCAGTGAAGTACAAAAACCCAACAAAGCCTGATTTGATTAAAAAAAGAAACACAGGAATTATTCTATTTTCCAAGCTATTTCTGAACTTAAAATTGCCTTACTTCTTCAAATAGCAGAATACTGAACAAATAAAGGAGAAAACACCACTGCCACGTCTTTTTGTGGGACATGTCCACCTACCAAGATCCAGCAGAACCGAATAAAGTCAGCACGTTGCTTAAGTCCTATATAAGGAACCAATTCTGTCTGGGACAAGTTCAACACACATTTTACTACATCTTTCTTAAGCATGTTCTTTATTTGACAGGGGACTTGGCAAGGCAGGTGCTTCTCAATAGGAGACCTGCCAGTTGGTTGTGCCTTTTGCAGTGCCTTGCTGTCAGGTAGTGCCAGTGCTGCAGTCCTCTGGGGAATCCTGTACAGTCCTGTCTAACAGAAAATTATGAAAGTCAAAGAGAAAATGAGCCTGGATTAAGTAATGCTTTCATTGCTAAATTACCCTGACATCTTAATAGTGCATGCTTTTAAAGGGTTGAGAGGTTATTGGCTGATTTAGTTGGAGCTACATAAAGCAGTCATTGGAAAACGTCTGGAGCCTGTTCAGAGATGTGGGCTGTGGAGTCTTTGATCCTTCCCTTGACAGTTAGTGTATCAGTTGACCATACTTCATTTGCTATGGGTAGTCATAACAGTTCCCCCATGATGTGATACCACTGAGGACAAATCGTGTTGAAGGGCTGAGTCTCTGTGTGGGAACATATATATCATGATGTTGACGGATGTATGCATACAGCTGCTTAGTCCACAGTAAATGTTTAAAAGCTGAACCCTATGATTTTGGTCAGCACAGCTTGTATCACGTAACAACTGTCCAAAAGTGGATTTTATTAGATACTGACATCTACCAAATCTGATGGAAGAATGTGTTTTAAATGTGATCAAATACTGGTATGGGGTTGTCTTTGTGTGTTTTTCTTTTTTGTTTATTTTGGTTTTTGTTTTGTTTTCATAAAAACCTCTCTGTTTTTCAATTTATTTCTACAATGTGCTCGTTTACAGTTATGATAAGAGTAATTAGTTCAGTACATGACTAGGTGTGAGGATAAATATTCTCTAATCAGGGAAGACAGTGCTTTTGAAATTAGGCTTTAGCCTATAACAATGTAGAAATGATAAATTAAAGTCTTACAGTTGTTACTAGACTCCTACACGATTAATTCTCTCTCATATTCTTACTCAGGTCTTCTCTAGGAAACTTTGCTTAAGTTTTTATTAACTTCATTATAATCTCTTGGCTCTACAGTACTCCTGGACTTTTGTTTATGAGGAAAGCTCACACTTATTATGTTTACAGTGACTACTAATTGAGGGAAGCATGCTAACACTTTTTTTTTTCCCCGAAGAGATTCTGCTTTTAATGTTTTGTATAGTGAAATTTTCAATAAGTTATGTTCAAAACTTTTGACGTTCTTGCACAATACATATGTTTCCACATTCACCTCTTCTTCAATTCTGACCCAATCTTTTCTGCAGAAGTGAGAATTATTGCCTTCTGTTGTCATAGAAATAGCTCTTTTACTGATAGTTGCGTGCACGACTTAACATATGGCAGAAGAAGCATTATATTTGCTGATGTTTAAAATGTATGCTTTTTATTATAGGGAGTGAAAACTTAATGCATTGTGTGGCATGATTAATCTTTTCAATATGAGGCTAAATAATAGGCTCCAGCCAAACCTAGTGATTATTTGAAGTGTTTGCCAGCTAACTAGGATCAGTGTGGTCTTTTTCTTCCTCAGGTTCCTGTAGGATGCTTGCTTCTTTTGATGTCCTCTGCTTCAGTGTATTTGGGATTGAAAGGTTGTTCATTGCTGAACAATAGTTCCTAACACAAAATCTTCTTCTTCCTTTCATTTAAAATGGCATGTGTAAACATATTAGGAAAGGCCTGAAAAGTCAGTGCTCACATGGTCAAGGTGCAGGTCTGGTGCTCAAGGGCAGGAATGGAGTTCTCTGTGTAGACTTCATCCAAAGTCCCCTAAAGACTTTGGAAGTAATTACCTGCAGTTAATGGAAAACAGTAGCTTGTTGTAGGTGGAACTTGTAACACCCTTCTGCCACTGACTCTGAATGTCTGAGTCATCAGCCCATCTGTGGGAATGGCTGGAGACTCCCACATTTCTTCTTTTCCTCTCCTGCTCTCCTTGTGCCCCACTGCATGGCCAGGAGGTCAGGGGGAGCCTACTTCTCCTTAAACTGCCCAAATGAGTGTAGGAGATTGAAGACCATATCTCTGCTTACAGCTGTAGTGAAGTACAAACTGCCACCAAAAATGTGAACCTTGCTCTTGCTCAGGAGCAGTGGTATATCCACAGATTGTGGGGGGTTCAGCAATAGATGCCCTTGGCTTGTATTCAGACCCTTCTATTTTCTACTGTGTCAGTGGGATCCTTCTCCATCTGCTGTCAGACAGCTGGAGCTTCATCTGTAGACACCTTCATGCCTTGGCAGAACCTGCTCTATCATCTATGGCATGGACAGCCCTCCTACAATGCTGGTTCCTCTTCTGGGTTACTATGGAGACAGTCAGAAATTGTAATTGCTTGAAAGATTAGCAATGGGAAAGTATGACTTTGACTACAAGTAATGAGCTCAGAAAATGCACGCTTCCTCAGAACAAAGCTCTACTCCTGTGGAGAGAGCCAAAATCTGTATGTAACGCTGTCACAGCAGTAGCCAAGTGGTTAAGAACACAATCTTCTTTTTGAAAGATTTCTCCTAATTAAACAAACAAACAAACAACAAAAAAAAACCCCATGCCCAGCTGTAGCAAATGTGAGAATGAATGTGACCACAGCTGCAGTTACACAGGAGGCAGAACATACTCTTCTTTTTCTGATGTCGATTCAACATGTATCTTTCCATATGAGTGGTGCTGTATGAGTCGTTGAAGGAGTTCTTGTGAAGCACTTTTTACCGAGATTTTGGTTGGCTGGCTGCTTTCCCATTTTAAGGAACAGTGACTCAGAAGAATGAAAGTGTTTCTGCAGAGGTATTGTTTTAATTTTCTCCCATTCCTTTGGAAGGAAAGTGAAATGGGAATGTTTATTTTTTTTTTATATGAAGGTCTACGTGTATGTACATACAAATGCATACATATGTAAATGCAATAATTTCATGCCTCTTATGATGTACAAAATACTTTTTTAATGACTTTTGACCCTGAATCATGAGAGAAAAACAGTGGACAAAGTTGGTATCCTGCTTAGCTCCTCACCTGCATGTGGTATAAGTTCAAACCAGTATTCTGATCCTAAGAGTGGATCTATCCATAACGTGTAACCAGCTGACCTAGTGATTAGCTCCTTGGTAACATTGCTGAATTGCTTGGTAGAGTTAGATTGCACTCCATTCTAGCACGTAGGTATGATCAAGTTTCCAGCTATTTTGATTGTGAAGATAACATTTGAAGTGTGAACTGATCTCAGGTTTTGAAATATGTTACACGGATTTCTTTCCCTTATTTACACAGTGTCATAATTGTCAGCCACTTGCAGGGGTGAGGAGCACTGAAAATGATGCTAATAAGGTTTTTGAGCACTACTGACTTGCTTCTATAATAGCAAGGGGTCTTTGGACCTTCCTGCATTTTGCTTGCAGAAAATCTGAAGCTGATGACCGTAGTGTGTCTGCAGAAGTGTGAGAGGTACAGAGGTGCTTGCATTAAGCTCTCCATTTAGGCATGACTTTCATTTTTATAATCTGTGCTATTCTTTCATGATTTTTTTTTTTCAACTTTTCTTTCTAAAGCTTTCAGCCTTCAAGATTCTTTTATGCCCTAATTAGCTTTATTGTTTATATTGCTCTCCTACTCTAATTAGAGTAATCACATCATGGGGGAGTTGAAGCTCTCCTGCTTTTTCTCTAATTATTTTTGTTTTGTCAAGCCTGGCTGTTTCTTGCTGCTTATTCTTGTCCATGTGTTTTTACTCTCTGCAAATTGATGTTGTCATGTACTAATGGTTTTCACTTTATCTGAAGAACCTTCTCAGTTTTACTATGTAGGCCATTCTTTTCAATCTGTGAAGCTCTGTAGTCCCATTTAAGAATTGCAAGACATCTACCAGTCAGTGGGGATAACAGATGTGCAGAATAAAGACAGGCAGATGTCTTTAACTAGCCTTCTGAATTCTTCACTTCAGGTTTGGTCATTTAAACCATCTTCCAACAAACCTTACTCCTCTCTGTCTGGTTGCTGTTGCTGTAGTTGCTTTGCCCTTCTGCACTGTTTGCACAGTGGCCACTCATTCATGGTAGTGATGAAGACTTACTGTGCACTCTGGAGTAAGGAGCAGAATATATCGACTCTGGTGTGTCTCTGATGAAGCTGAAAGTATTCTTACCCAAGTATGTTGACACAAACTGCCAATTTTGAACTTGCCAGTGTCTCTGTGCTGCTCCAGCTATGCTGCTATCAGTACCTCAGCTCAGTAGTGGGAAGCTACTGGGTTAAAAGCAGTTTCAGAACTGTTTTTTCCGAATTCACATCACTACCAGTCTTTACACAGAGGCAGCATAATCAGCTGCTCCACCCTCTGCTTCCCTTTTCACGCAGGTGAGATCACAGAATCACAGAATCACAAGGTTGGAAAGGACCTTCAAGATCATCTAGTCCAACCGTCATCCTATCACCAATACTACCCACTAAGCTACTAAACCATATCTTGTAGCACCTTGTCCAGGCGCCTCTTAAAAACTGCAAGGGTCGGTGACTCCACCACCTCCCTGGTCAGGCCGTTCCAGTGCCTGACCACTCTCTGAGAGAAAAAGTTTTTCCTGATGTCTAGTCTAAATTTCCCTGTGTGCAACTTGCGGCCGTTACCTCGAGTCCTATCATTAGTTATCTGGAAGAAGAGGCCGACCCCCTCCTCATCACAACCTCCCTTCAGGAAGTTGTAGAGTGCAATGAGGTCTCCCCTGAGCCTCCTCTTCTCCAGACTAAACAATCCCAGCTCCCTCAGCCGCTCCTCATAAGGCTTGTGTTCCATACCCCTCACCAGTTTCGTTGCCCTTCTCTGGACACGTTCCAGGGCGTCGATGTCTTTCTTGTAGTGAGGGGCCCAAAACTGAACACAGTACTCGAGGTGCGGCCTCACCAAAGCTGAGTACAGGGGGATGATCACCTCCCTGAGATGTGGTGTGTGAGGGGTCCCTGCCCTGCTCCCCTCACAGACCTGGGCACTGTGGCAGGAGGTGGCAGGTTTGTGGTGGCAGCACACTGTTATCGGCCCTTGCAGGCGCTTGAGGGTAGGGATTGTGGGTCTGTCTGTCTGTCTATCTTTATATATACACACGCACACACACACACACACAAAGCAGTGTTGCTATCACACTAACAATTAAGTAGAAGAAAATGGATGTTTTCGTAGAAAGTTTTCTGGTTACTGATCTTGGATTTTTCACATGTCCTAGGAGGAAAAGAAGAAAAGTAAGTGTGGAAAGGTTAATGGTGTGCACAATGCAAGGTTAGATCAGAACAGCACATATTACATACTTTTTGGAACCGTGTGTGTGTGTGTGAGAAACAAGTGGCATCATTTAACAGCAGGAACAGCTAATCAGTCTTTGCATCAGTCAGGTTTCTGAATGTGCAAGTTCAATGTCCACCATCAGAATTTTTATTAAATATGTCACCTTTGGATGCAAATTCCCTATGTAGTGGAATGCCAGGATTTGCCGGAAGCATATTAGTAATGGTCAGTGAGCACACACTTAAAGTCTTGATAGTGTTTTTACTATCCTTATGGATTCCATTCTGTGAAACCTCTAGGTAATCTTTTACATCTAAGGCTATGATAAGATAAGAATAGCACTTGCTTTAAAATATCAGAGTTTCTCCACTTAAACATTTTGTGTGAATGATGTTCTCCTATTTAAAAAACAAAGCACTTCGATAGCTTCAGACTATGCAATCATCTCTTCACAGAAAAAGTGTCAGTGCAATGTAACACCTGAATTCTAATCGGTCCAGCATTTGACCTGAGGTAGTGGATAATTCAATCTCTCTAATGTTTTGTTCTCTTTTGTTGAGACTGCAAATATAGTGCTTAAAACAGAGTTTGAACGAGCACTGTGGCTACTCAAGGCTGAAATAACCATATTCATTTTCTCCACACCTAGCATAGCTTCTGAATTGGTAACACTACTAAACAAGCAAGCTGAAGCAGTATCTGGAGGTTTTAATTTTACAAAGTCTGAGTTCACAGAATCACAAAATGGTTGGGGTTGGAAGGGACCTCTGGTCCAACCCCCTGCTCAAGCAGGGACATCTAGAACAGGCTGCCCAGGACCACGTCCAGGTGGCTTTTGAAGACCTTCAGGGAGGGAGACCGCACAACCTCTCTGGGCAACCTGTGCCAGTGCTCACTCACCCACACAGCACAGAAGTGCTTCCTGGTGTTCGGAGGGAACCTCCTGTGTTCCAGTTTGTGCCCATTGCCTCTTATCCTGGCACTGGGCACCACTGACAAGAGCCTGGCTCCGTCTTCTTTGCACCCTCTCTTTGGGTATATATGCACATTGGTGAGATCCCCCTGAGCCTCCTCTTCTCTAGGCTGAACAGTCCCAGCTCTCTCAGCCTTCCCTCGCAGCAGACGTGCTCCAGTAACTTGACCATTTTTGTGGCCCTATGCTGGACTCTCATAACTCTACAAACTGCAAGGAATTCCAATATCTTCCATTGTGTTATAAGGTTAAATACACAGATCCTTCTTTTTGGACTTGCCTTATATTTAAAGGACTGCATTACCAGTCACCTTTGAATATTTATTTGTTTGTCTATGATTGTATAATTTTTTTTCTCTCTCAGACCAGCAATAGCAAAAGACATTTTAGGTTTCCTTACAGTTCTTGTGACCATTGCATCTAAGTGTCTCCAGGAGTAACGAGATCTGCATATTGACTGTATGTCTAGGAAATTTCTTTGGAACTTTCTGGTAGTGAGTGCCTGAAGTTATGAATGGAATGAATTTGAGTGCATCTGAACAATGGTTGTATTGATGGGAAACAACTCTAGAAGAGCCAGGTCTTGGAAATTGCTCTAAAAGGCTCAATTGTTGGGATGATATATTTCAGATAAAGCTTTCTTTCCTAATACAAAGGGTGGCACGGTTGCTGTGAAGATTAGTAGATTTCTGTTATCCATGTCCCAAATGACATTTGCAGGACAGAAATTATCCTTCTGTTTTATGTAGTATACTATAAACTTACATGAATATATGTAATTGTTTTCCTTAATAATTTTTTACAGTGCAATTGTTCCACTGTAAATTTAGGTATCTCAAATGTAAGCATCTAAGTGTGAATTATTTGTCTATTGCTCTTCTGGCATTTGGAAGGAATTTTAATGGCTTCACTTTTAGGATGAGATAAATTTCTCTTGTGCAGTCAAGTCCACTGTGACTCTAAAGGAGTAACTACCATGACTGGTACAAACTTTGTGAAAACTTAGGTGAACACCATTCCTAAATAATATTGAGCTAGTTAGATGCACTTGTAGCAAAATATTCTGTAGAACCTTAGTGGATTGTTGGACTGTAAACTTACTGTTCTTTTTTTCCCCCCTCCTAAGATATCACTTCTATTTTTCCAGACTATTCAGCTCAAGGTCAAAAAACACTTGCTTTACAGAGAAGACACCACTGCTGAAGGTTTCCTCAGAGGAAAACGGGTGAGTTACTTTCATTTTACTCAAAATACTTTTTTTCTAAGCTCTCTTCTATTTAATTGTGCATGGTTCTTTCTTATATCCCAACACCAAACCTGATGGGAAATAAAGCAGATGTCAGGGGTTGTGAGCAGAGAATTACTTTGGAGGAACTTGAGTGGAAAGAAGGGGCTATAAATGGGATAGGGAATGATGTAAGGTCTGAGGTCAGGGTGATTAGAGAGCCCTTAGGATAGGCAACTGCAGGTCATGTGCTCTCATTTCTTTTATGCGGTGTTGCATCAGGTGCACTGCAAGACACAGCAGAGCTATAGTACGGATCCTGGTGGGGGTTTTACACACTAAATCCTGGGGCATGTCTGCCTAGTGCATCAAAATGTTCATTCTCCCAGGTGCATCTAAACATCATGAGGTCTTTGATTCTGCTCTGCTGTCTACCCAGCTGTGTCACCAAGGAGAGCTCAGTCTGTACTGAATAAATCTTTGTGGTTTTTTTTTTTTTTTTCCATTAAAATATATCACAGTGAAGCTCAGCATATGTAAGGTCAGTTGCATTTACTATCTCTTGAAATGAACCACTGTTTTGTTTTATTATGTTTTGTGAAAATGTGTGACAGGCTGCAGTGCGTGGCTCTTCACAATCCAGATTTTGCCACAGATGATGATTCATGGGACAACAGCTCTGCAGAATTTGAGCAAAGGTTTCAACTGGGAAGTGAAATGACCAGTTTGTCTAGATCTGCTTCTTCTGAGAAATATGAAATCTTGGACAACCTTCATGTCAAGTTCAATTTATCAAAGATGAGGTCTGAACTCAAACATTCATTTATTTATTTTTTCATTCTCTCTCTCTTTTTTTTATTTCACTAGTTTTAGTTTTTAAGTATAGATGGCTAGAAAATGATTTATTTTCTGCAAATGAATAAAATAACTCCATATTTAGGCCATATTTTGCCACTGATGGTTTATAAATAAACCTTGATGAAATTGATTACAGCCTCTACCTACTGATCAATAGCCCCTTGTTCTTAGAAGCATTAATCATGACACCTATTCTAAATCTGAAATTAAATACTGTTTATACTGCTTTTAATATTTTTAAAGCTGTTTCTTAAAAGCCTCTTGGTTGATTCCACAGTTTTATTTTTCAGTGTTTTGTTGCTTTTATGGAATATTTGTCTTTAATTGATATATACATACATATATATATGTATATACACACACACACACACACACACAGTCTTCTAGGTACCTAACAATGTTTCTGGATTCAGAAAGTTCTCAGCTTTTCACAGATATACAAGGCAAAATATAACCAAGCATTCTTCTATCTTTAAGTACATTAATATATTTCACTTGTTATCTCAAAGTGGTCTTTTACCTCATTTAGGCAAGGATGAAATTAAATCTTTTAAAGTATTAAAAGATACCAATATAATAACAACTTAAGTTCAAATTTTCTCAGCATATTTTCACCTGGATTATAGCTAGCAAACCCTTCAATCTCAGATACTAATTCTCTCTGTCCCTTCTGGAGTTTCAACACTTTTTCCTACTTTGGTTTGGACTCTGCTAATAGTACTGCAGATTTGCATGGAGCCCAGCAGTGCTTGTCCTCATCTCCGTAGTGATCCACAGAGCCTTTTTTGACAAGATGTCCATGCCTCTTCTCCCAATCTGTACGTTGTCTTAGCTCATCACTTCATAATTGTTTTCCTTCTTTCATCGTGCATATGGTATTTTGTGGAGTGCCACCCTCCTGCACCACTGCTGAACAAATGGAGCAGGAGAATTTCAATGGCTGCAATTAGCGCAATATAAGCAGATGTGAAGAAGTTTGGCAGGCATCTTTCTTCACGCTCACGGTAGCTTTCCCTGGTATTTGATGGAACAAAGGCATGAGCGGGAGAGTAGAATCAATTGTTTCCAGTATAGCATACATTTATAATCTGGAGAGTAGTGCGTTTCTCTGGCAGAACTTCCTGTGAAATATTTTCTTTGCTATAGTTCTGGTTGTACATATGGGGCCAGCTCCTTGGCTGTTGTAAATCAGCATAACTCCACTGAGATAATAAATGGAGCTAAACTGCCTGACACCACATGCAGATCAGGCTGAAAATCATTTAGTTTAGAACAGGGAGTGAAATCCTTCATAGATTTATACTTCATGTATTTCCAACTGAAGTCAAATAGGATTGTGCCGGAGGCATATATCAGCGCAGAGTTTGGCACACAGTTTGTACTTGCATCACTGTGCCAGATTAGCACTGTAGAAAGAGACAGATTGCAAAACATGGACGAGTCAAAGGCTGATCGCTTCTCAACTGTACACTGTTAAAAGTGCTGCTTCCTTAATACAAGATGCCATGAAAACAAACAGACAGGGGAAAAACAGCTTCTAAATCCTATTTAATAAAATAACCATTTCCAAAAGCTTTTTTGTTACATCTTGTCAGCTCCTTGAGAGGAGTCTCTGTTATTTACAGACAAGTGGTTATGAATTTATAAAGTCTTAATTAATGCTTTTTGATTTCTCTTATGTCTTAAAATTGAATTATTGCTGTTTCTTGTTTCAATAGTAATGTGAATTATTATTATTTGAAACGATAATTTGGAAGTGCAAACAGAAAATATCAAATACATTAACTTAACCAATCTGGACTTTACAGACTTTAGTAATTCATAATAAGTTCTCAAAAATGCTGAAACAGAACTGTGATGTGAAGATAGGGAGAATAGACAAGTAGGATAGAGGATACATGACTAAGCTGGCACTAGGTATTTTCCATACATCATACAATACCAAAAGAAGTTATCAGCTGTGGGGCGCTGATAATGGCTTTTGTTGTCATACCTCTCTTTTCAAACCTTTGTTATCCTCTCCCCCACCCCACCTTGCTTTTCATTAAAGCAAAGGTATCTGGTGCTTCTGGAAGAAGTGACCTAGCTGACTTCCTGTCTTCCTCTGCTTTGTGTAGATGTTTATCCTGTGCAAAGTTTCCATCAAATTGCTACCACTTACATTTTGTAGGATGTTGTAGCCCCTTTGTACCAGTTTGACTGTGGCATCATATTTTGTATCAGCTATTGTTTTTTTCTGCCTTTTTTGGAGAACTCTAAAGAGGAAGGGATCTTTAGGAAACAAAGTTTTCCTAAAATGAGTCTCCAGTCACTCATGTTGCTTTCAGTCAATGAACTCAATTTAGGGACTTATTTCCACTGTGATTAAAAATTATTTCTGACTCTCTTCAGATTACTTCACTTTAATATTTTGTTCTATAGCATCTGTCAATGGAACTATTTATTGCACTGTTCCCTTCTCAACTAATTATCCTAGTGACTTGAAATATTTTTCTTCTTGCTTGTCATCAGGCTTAAATCAAACCTTGCACTTGTCATTCTCTCAGAAAAGCAATGATTTAATGTTTACTTTTGAAAAAATAGGATGAGAACTTCGACGGCTTCAGTTAATGAAGAGATGTAATAAGGGCAAATAACCAAAAAGAGTTCTGTAAGTTAAGACATCTGTGTAACATACTGATGGGCAACACAAAAATAATTAAAGAGATGCCTTTTATGGTAAGATAAAAAAAATGGTAATTTAACAGTGATGTCAAGATTTCTTACTTGAGAGCATAATTTTTCAACATTTGAATTTAGAGTTATTCTTGCTTAGCCCACTCAGTAGTAAGCTCTGACACTTCAGAAGATTTGATGGCATTGAATCTCCAGATTTGGGCATTCCCTCAAAAGGCACAGATATGCTATTGGAAAAAAAAATCTAGTTTTGCTAGACAGTTTATCTAGAGGTGCTCACAAAGTATATTTGATTTGGAGAGACGCTATTAAAACCAGGTGATTCTTAAAGCTTGTTCTTGTCTTCAAACCATCTTTTCCCAACACCTTTCAGGATGCATATTATAAGTCTGGTTTCAAGGAAGTCATTCATGACAGTATCCCTCTATGTAGCAATCTGTCCTCTCCGCTCAGCTGTGCCACCTTCCTGCAGTGGCTATGCTCCTTTGCTGCCCTGGGAGAGGTCAGGTAGAGCTAAACGTGCTTTGGATTTGTTGGGAGCCACCAGTAGCAGCAGGGAAGTGGATCCAGGTCCCAGCACTAGCTCATACTGCAGCCTTCACCTGGCTTTCCTGAGGGGTAAAACCCCCTTCCTGTGCAATGAGAGCAGGCTGGCAGCAAAGTGGGGACAGAAAGCCCTTATAGTCACCAAGGCTTCCCAAGCCTGTGCTGACCCTCTGTAGTGGCGTCCATGCTCCGACATGGTATATTATCATCTGTAAGCACTCAACATGATTCTGAAATGGCAGAACTATTAAGAATATAGAAAAGATTTGTTTTTAATTAACCATGCAGTAAATACATGTCTCTTACATTCCAGATGCTGTCTAAAATTCCTGAAAGTTTCAGGCCTTTTTATCTTTGTAGTTGTCTGCTCTGTAAGTATTGAATTTGCAACCCTTTCCCCCTCCTCCTATTAAATTTCTTACTATTAGTTCAAAACAAGGTATGATATTTGGTCTTATGTAATAAAAAAATGTCTCAAGGGTGGGAGCAAGATGGCAAAAATCAAATATGCATTGCAGGTCCTTATGCCTAATCAGACAACTGCTCAGTGCACTAGCCACCACCCTGGACCATGTGGTAGGGCAGGCAGTTGAGTTTGAGGGGGCAGTTTAAACTCAAATTTCTGTGTCCTCAATGATTCCTTCTTGAATTTAGGATGGGTCTTCAGATATTGCTTAAAACCTGGGGAAGGTTGGTAGGTTCTCCCTCTAGCAGAAATTATATCTCCTCCTGTAGTCCTCTGAGCAGCCTTTCTCTCATGGAAGATACTAAAATGTATTAATATTTTTTGGGCTCTCTGCTTTCCTGAGTGGCTGCTGAAGTAGGGCAGCTGAGAGCAGTTCCCACCAGCAAGTATTTACAGCCACTGAGGGTAGGCAGAGACTCCCCAGACTATGAAGATTGAAAGGAAACTCTAGAAAAAGACATGAGAAGAGCTATGCTTTCTAGGCAGACCAGAGACCCCAGCATGTCTTTAAAAAATCTCTCCCATTCTCAGTTTTCTTTCTATTTTGGTGCATTTTTCACCCTCTTTCACCTCTCTGTGCTCTTTCCTTCCTCCTAAGGTTGACCTCATCTTTCTCTGAGAAATATTCTGTCCTTGGCTTCTTTTGCTGATAGACTCCAGGCAAGCTTTTCGTTTTCCTGTCCTGTTCCCAGCACTTTGCAGTCCTCTTTCTTCTCCTTCCCCCCGCCAGTAGAGCTGCTCTTAGTCTTCATCATACCTCTCTCACCACATAAGTTCATCACCATTTTGGGTGTTAAATTCACCCATCCTGTGATGCTGTGAGACAGCTAGCTGCAGAGGTGGAGTGCCTTTGTGCTAAGAGACACTTAAATAAAATATATTGAACATGTGACTTTGGCAGTAAATTTACTGAGGGAGTATTACTTGTCCTTGTTATGTGTCCCTGGGCTGCTTTTCAACTGGGGGGGAAACATACCTGAAAATACTGAAAGCAATCTTAAGATTTAATGTACTGTTTGAAAGAGTGTTCTGTAAGTTTCTGAGATAGGCTAAACAGGTATTTTTCAGTTTTTGTATTATTAATACATGATTGATTTTTATACTTGTCCTAGATTTTATTTGGCATTTATCCAGATCAAGGTGCATCCTGGCAGATGTTGGCTGTCTCGCCTCTGGAAAGCTTCTGTATCCTTCTTTCAATGAAGAAAACTGAACTGAAGTTGCGATGATAAACTGGTTGAATGGCTGTTTTCTCTCTTATACCCAGAGAGAATTCAGTGTCCTCAGAGCCTGGGCTGCACTTACACTTGTCCTTTGATGCAGACCACAGTTGTGCTTCACATCTGAGCCATAACGATTAGCGCCTGTCTGGGGTGCCGTATGGTTCCCATCCAGTCCTTATGTTCAGTCTGCATGAAACCTAAAGTGTGGAAGTGGTTTGAAGACCCAGTGGGATCAAGCCCCAGAAAATAGCTGTGACCATGACTAGCACATGCCCCTGGCTGCAGCACCTGCTCTCCAGGCCAGTTGTATGCTGTTGTCTGTAGCATATCGATAAGGTATTCTTGGACCATGATGCTACTCAGTGAATTCCTTCAAAAGCAGCAAACTAGATGATTCATAGATCTGTTTCCAGAACAGCTTAGCCCAGGCATATGTGTGGATTTGTGGATCTTTAGACATTTTTCAGTGGAGGTGTGGATTCCTTTAATTTTTTTCCTTGCAAAATTGCTCAATAGTGAATTTAAGTCCACAAATCATCAACAAACTATTCAAAAGAACAAGCAATAGAATAATCCAAAATAAAAATGATTCATTGCAGGTGAATGCAAACCTGAATGTGAAAGGTCCTTGAGGGACGAGCATTCAGTTAATAAACAAACAAAAACTTTTGCAAATAAATTACATTTCTTGTTCCCAATATATTTCTAGTTTTATCAGTTTGCTTTGCAATTTACTTGTTTCTTATTTCACTAATGTTAGAAGATGATTCAGCTATAGATACACTGTATGAGCTTCTGGGAGGTGTCTTTGTTTTGAAAAGGTGCAGTAGGAGTTAATATTTGAAAGGGTGATTTCTTCTGTTTAACTGGGCAGGTCCATAGCTTTGAGCAGGGAAAGTCCATTTTAAATAGATTTGATTGTTAGCATTCTCAGTATTGCAAATAATGACACAATATTACATGACTACTAGTAGGGTAAATGAAGAAGAAAAGGTTAGTGCTTGAGGGCCTTTATACATGAGAAGCTGAGATTGCTTTTTGGCAAGTGAACATTTAGTAGGACCAGTGACAACTTCAACGGTAAGCTCCCATCAGGATCCTGTTCATGCTGGTATTTTTGTCCTCCTTGAAACTGTTGTTGCAAGATCCTATTTACATATATGTGTGGACCTAAACAGCACCAGGGCTGTAATGGCCCAATCTGCCAAATCAAGGTGTATTGAGAGCAAGTCTTCGGGTTCAAGTTTTAGTCAACTCTCATAGCATAACTTGAGGATTGGATCTCTTTCCACAGATTTTGGGTTGGCACGATAGCTGCTGCATTGTGCACGTTGATTCTGTAACCAGTTATTCTTTTTGCTTGTTTCAGGAAGTGCTGTTGGGACTGGGATATGAGTACAAACAAGCATTCCCATATTTTTCATTTTACCTGTCATATCAGGATGCTTTAGCCAAATAACTGTCAGACAAAATATAGCATTCCCCTTCCTTCCCCTTGACAAACCTGGAGCTGAAGCTTAGTTTGTGTCATATGTGTTGAAAACTTGATGTTCTGTCCTTGCATTCCTACCTGAGGTCACCAAGCTGGGAGAAAATATATGAGAACCAGGCAATCCAGCAAAGCTATGCTTCATTTTCAAGGTGACATGGTAATTCAAGCAGAAGAAGGGTCAAGGAGAAAGATTTCATTTCTAAATGAGGTTTAGAAAAGGCATGAGCAATCCTGAATATCATCTCACCATTGCTGCTAGTCTTCATTTATGCAGAAGTAAGCTCACGTGTTTGTCCTCTGCTTTGCTACATAGTGAAGAAAGTTTTCAGTTTTTTGGCTAGGCTTGGGTAATGCTAACCATTCACATACCAATGTCAAAGATGTGATTTATGCTGGTTGAGAGACTGCAGTATTCTCAGTGGATGTTAAATGCTACTCTCTGAACTTCTACAAGAATTTCATGGTAGGCAGGCAGGTGTGCTGCAATAGTCTTTGTCATAAAACCCTTAGAGGTTATTATATGAGACTGCTTTGGGTGGAAAAGAAGTATCTTAGCTCATATGATGCTAAATTATGCAAATGAACACTCTTTGCCTCTTGCTCATGTCACAAAAGCTGCTAAAAATTGTTGAATCGGTATGAAGTAACATATACTTGTTTTATTTTTTTTTAAATCCTTCATCTCCTTTCTATGCTTTTCCAGAAAAGCCCACGTACATCGATTTGTGTGTTGAGTATGTGCAGTCTCATGCATACAATGTCTGCATACACTAGAAAAATCTGAAAAATATAAAACCAAAGATGGAAATATTTTAAAAATCAAACTGAGTGATCCCCTTTGGACTTCATCATGCTAGTGTCACTTACATATTTGTGTTTTTTTTGTCATGGCCATTAGATCTCAGACTTGCTTGGAGGTGAGACTTTCTGACTCTGCCTGCTGGGAGAAACCCGCATCTGCTGGCGTGGGGGTGACCTCCTTTTAATATGATGGCTATTTAGCACTTTTCCATTGCTCTAGTTCCTGTTCGATGTTTCCATACCTTTATTTATTGCTTAGATTTACTCTAGTTGTTTTTTTTAATCACCATCTTCTGTGTCTTTTTTAGTAGTGCGCTTGTATCACCCTTTGCTTTGTCCATCCCCATGGATACAAACCTGGCATGTAACACTGAGATGTGCTGGCTGCAGTTTCTGAAAGCAGTGGCTTGCCTTCTGTGAATTAGTAGAAGATTTCTGAGTGCGTAAGATGTTTTTAAATACTGGTTTCCCTATTGGCACCAGATCCAAATTCAGTGGATTTAGTATAATTTTTCAAAGTAGTGGTAATATTGTTCCTTTTTGACAGCACTTGGGATTTATTTGCTTATAAACTCTAAACGTCATCTCTTTAATACCAAAGAGAAGTAAGTTTATCCTAAGTCAGGTTGAAGGACCCTCTTCTTCAGGAAGCAAGATTCAATGCCTTTATTAGTGAAAATCTGTGAAGCATTTTCAGACCTTTTGCTGAAAGGCCATATGTTAAATGGGAAACATCAATAATTAATAAGATGATGTGCCTTTGGAAAGTGGGTTATAAAAATAGAAGAAGAGATATGGAGTCTGAATAATTTCAGCATTTCCTAGTTTAGTTACAGGTACCTATTCTAACACATGAACATATTTATTTTCTGTAACTCTTTGGCCATTCAAACCTTCAAGTAACCTCGCTCCATTATCTGGTTGATCACAGAAAGAGTGAGAACTATTCCCACACTTCTTCATTAACCACGCAAGTTTTCAGTCTTGAAGAATGTTCTGAAATGCTCAATATATTCTGTGCTTGTTCCTTCATTTCTAAAAAATTCTGCCCTGACCTAAGCAAAATTAAAATTTTTTTTTGATCAATAGGGGACAGACAGCTGGAGCAGTACTATGCATTAACCTTTAGAATTGAACTAGGCTTTATGAAATTAAAACATAATGTGGATTTGTGGATGCTATTGTGGAATTAATCAAACTGTATGCTACCTCAGTGTCATTTAAAGAAGCGTCTGTCTCCCTAATAGACTGCCATCTTTTCTTTGACTGCACATGATACAATTATTGCTCTTTCTATACCTCTCAGCAGTAGAAATATTGACTTTTTACAAGAAAAGTTAAATCTTCTTCCAGTGCGGTTCTGGGGCAATGGGTCTCACACGTACCTTATTGCACTGGGGGTTTCCATCTATACTCTGTTCCTGACAAGTATTTCAGTTACAATCTTGTATGCTTCCCTCTCAAGAACCTCTGTGCTTGTGCCAGTTACAGCTATAGGTGAAGGAAAGTTAGGTCAGTCTAGGTGCAGCAATTTAATTTTCCTTTTTTCAGATTGCTTGTCATAACTTACTTCTTGTAGACCTGAAACCTAATAATAACTGAAGAGTGGATTGTGAATTCTTTCTGAATCTGGCCAAGAATTTTGCATTTTTATAAATATATTTAAAGTCTTTTCATTCCTGATCTGATTGCTTGCTTTATATGCTTTTATATTTTATATGCTTTTATATATTTTTTCATATATATTTTATATGCTTTTATATCTTTATATTGCTTTATATTTTATGCTGATATCTCCTCAGTTAAACTTTTGGAGTGAGGACTGACACTTTGCAAGGTATATATTTGCACAGCACCTACTGTAAAGCGTACCTTACTTGCTCTTTAAGTGCTATCACCACAAAACAAAACTTAGTGAAAATACAACACCTCAGGTTCTGACTGAACAGGTCTCTGGTCATCCTAAAAAGCCATAGATACCAAGTTGACTAGTCAGTGGCCATTTTCACTGACTTACCTCCCTCCTCAGTTGCTCTGAGAGATTTCATCATGCCCCGTCCAGGGTTAAGATCTCAAATTCAGAAGTAGAAAGTGTATCTCAGTAGTAATAATGTATTGAAATTTATATTATAGGCTAGATTTCTCATTTTACTTGGATTTGGTGGAACCACTCAGAAAAATTCCACCTATGGAAGTTGATATGGGAGGTTTTAGACAGAGAAGACATAAGATGGGTAGATATGCTAACTTTATTATCAAATTCCTTGATTAGGTTGCATGAGTTTGAATGATAAGTGCAAATGTGTTAATCATGGAGCAAGAAAAGATCACTAGGAAAACTTATAATGATGGCATGACCATTAGCGATACTGAAAATCACCTTTTCTGCTCCCTGAACCAGAGATATTTATAGAAAGAAAGACTGTGAAGTAAAGAACATACTCAGAATTTAGCTGACTTTTCAACTTCCATGGAGATCCTAAAAAAAAAAGGGTTCTTTTCCCAGGGAACATAGATTAACTGAACAAATGAAACAACTTCTCTAATCCCTTTGGTTCTTTTTCCCCTTTGAATTTATTCTGTGTTGTTACTCTAGCCCTCTACTCTCAGATGCTCCTCAGTCATTTTTTTCTATGCAGAACACATTTAAAAATTGTTTATGTTTGTTGTTGCTGTTGGAAGAGAGCTAAGCATTTTGGCCAACAGTCAATATTTAAGCTGCTAAATAGATGGATGAAGACCAGGAGCATGTTCAGTGGCAGGCAAAGAAGAAGAATATCAAGGCAAGGTTGAGAAAATGCCATAGAAAACAGAGTTTATTAAAAACTCATGAAACTTCTGAAAATGATGGAGCACAGAGAGAAAGGATGGATCCAAAGTAGAGAAAAATGGAACCAGACACTCCAAAAAGGGGGAGAAAAGTTACGGAGAACTCTTCAGATGGGGAAAATAACAGTTATAGAAAAACGTGTGTTTCAACTTGGTACATTTTGAAGGGATGATGTAAAAACACTCTAATTAGCTACAGCAGTATGCAACATCAGGAGAGAAAATTGCAAAGACTGATGTAGAAATAACCCCAATTAAGGACAACATGTAAAAATAGATACTAAGGCCCAGGCAAACATCCTTTAAAAATGTCAAAAACCTAAGAAACCAGCATGAGTAACCTGGTCATAAATCAAGTTGAATAGTATATACGCACACGGCAAACTTGATGAAAGATAATCAATAGACATAATAATCTCAAGGTATGTTTTACAGTAGGCAGAGTAGGTGATACAAATAGATGTTAAAGCATGAAGTCAGCTATCTGCACGCAAATACAACAGAGAATCTCTGTTGATCACGGCTTTTCAGTTGGTTCTGTACATACTGAATAAATGGCTTGATGGAAGGTAAAGCAGGGACTTAGTACTTAGGGTGTGACTCCTCTCAGCTACACCTGAATTAGTATTCCTAGGCGCGCTCTCTAGTTTACAGAGAGAGATGGTACTTCTAATGAGTGATTCCTCTCATCTTAATGTGGTGGTCTAAAATAAGGCAATGAATTCCATTTCAAAAGCAACCTCTTTTCACTGATTTTAAAGGAATCGGAGTAACTAACTGAGATGCAGACATCTACAGCACAGGAGCAGAAACTGTGGTGAATGAATAACAATTTAAATGTTTAGCCACTGCATCCAGTTCCATCATGTTGTTACATAAGCTGCAAAAAAGTAAAGTGACATGAGGTGACTCTCGTGCACCCTTCAATACCTTCTAGGAGCAGCTAATCAGAAAACGAAGCATGGAAAAAATCTCTCTTGGTTTGACTCTGGGTGATGGACCCAGACTGGTGCCAGATGTAAGTACGGAGAGCCACTGTGTAATGCTGCGCAAAGCATATGCAAACCTAAATCCCTTGGTAAGATAATTCACAGCAGTAATATAATTTCAAGAATGGAACTACATAAAAATGAGGCAGCTTAGCTGAACTGAAATAACAAATAACAGCTCCAGCTGTAAATCTTGTCAGGGAGATTTTTTGTTTTAAAGGTACATACCGGAGGCCATGTTGCAAAAATGTTCTGAAAAGACAAAAAATCCCAGCATGGTTAAATTGCAGAATAAGAGGAGATATTAGAAGTAAAGAGACTCTTTTCCTAAAAGTTGAAGTCACATCTGAATGATTAAAATGGAGAAGAGATCACATTCCGGCAATTTCAGGGAAATATAAAAACAAGATAAGGCAGAACAGAAGTATTCTGAGGAGCAGCCTGGTAAAAAAATCGCATTTTGATTTATCTAAGTGTGGCTGATGTTTTCTCCCTGTTTAGTTTGATTCTACTTTTCATAAGGCTGTGATCTGCTGCAGTCTAACAATGGAATTATGACAGAGTCTCTAAATATTTTTTGGAGAAAGATAACTGATGGGATTTCAGCTCTAAGTGACTTGGTGCAGACCAGTGAATGATGTTCAGTTCCACTTGCATTCAAAGAAGAACCTTTTTTTTGCTAGGGCTCTTTCTGATGGTTTTATAAATGTACAGAAAGGAATGGAAAAAAAAAATCTTGAATATCCCCATCTTCATAGGAAAAGAAGGAAGGAACCATTCTTCTTGAAAATAAGGTTCCATTTTCCCCCCTTTAATTTCAAGCATCCTTTATAATAGCTTCTGAATGTGTCATCTGAGTAATTACAGGATTTATTTTTAAAAGTATTGCTTAAAAGGGAGCTGCCATAATTATATGCACCTGAAGCTTTTTGAGACATAAATTACTGGCTACACTTCTAATAAAAAACAGACTGTCAAGAGGTGTCCCAAATCATTGGGTTAATGACTTCAGGTCAGCAGGCCTTTTAGAAGGCATAATTAATGTCTCTAGTTAAAAATACATGTATAGTTCTAGTGGAGACTAATATTATGTATTAGGACACCAAAAAACGGCGATGCCAAGTCACGCTTGAAGCCTTCAGAAAGGGAAGAGAACTGTATTAATTTATATTTACGCTTGCTAAGGGCTGTGTATGTAAATTCTCTTGACTGGAATTGGTCTCCAGGTTTGTTGCATCCGGGGTTACTTTTTTGTGGCTTCCTATGCAATTTCTTTAAGCAAATAGATGCTTGGGTGAGGGGTTGTTCTTGATGAACAATGTGTGAATGACAGTGGTGGTGGCTTGCCAAGCTAAGCAGGGTGAGACATCTATATTACTTTGCAATGCACTGGCTGCTCACCTGCCACTAGATCTGCTAGGATTTTTTGGTTACAGAGCATGAGAGACAATCTCTTGTCCAGGCAACAACCTTCTTTCAAAGATGAAGGAATTCTGCATAGCATCACAAGCTTTCCCCATCAGAGTGCAGGAAGAGCTTGGTCCTCCATGGATGGCTTTACTGGGGCTCACTGGGAAGCAGGACATATTGATGCACTGGGTACCCTCTAACTATGTGGTGTTTTTTCTTCCGTTAAAATTTCTGAGTTCTGTGGGCAATGAAATTTCTTTCTGGGAAACTCCTTCTGGTAGGTATATAGTTTTTCTTTTTTTTCCAATCAGACTCGTTCTTTGTAGTATGCTCAATTAAATGTCAGATTTTAAGACTGTTAAGATACTCAAGCATGTGTTTAAGTTGCGTGATTTCAACCGGGTATATAGGTGTAAAATCAAATCTCTTCTTTTCCCACCTTACCTATATAACTTATATATTATGTATGATGCCTTTGCTCTCTATCTGGTTACACACAGTAGTGAAACAATTCCAGTATCTCCGTTATAGTAAAAAAAAAAAAAAAAACGACAACAACAACAAACAAACAAAAAAAAAAACAAAACAAAAAAACCAAACCTGTGAAGGCTTTCAAAGCTCAGGCTTTTCTTTTTGCCCAAGTCCACAGAGATGCTTCTTTCTCAACTATGCCAAAAGTGGACTCCTAGCAATGCTGAGTTTAAATAGTCCTAGATGTATTGGAACTAGTAGAACCAGGCTTCTAATGGGTTTGTCTCTCATGACTGGCCAATTTCTTAATTATATTAGACCAGGAATGTAGTTTGGCTATACCCAAGAAAGAAAGAAAAAGTAGAAAAGGAACTGGAGAAGAAAGAGACCGTGAGTACTCTCAGAGAAGCTTGAATATGCTGTATTTTTAGATGTTAGCAAACTTGTGAGTGAAATTATGACCAAAAAGCAAATTTTCCATCATGAATGGGGCATTGATTCCGATTTAGTTTCCCATGTGGTTGCAGCTTGCCCAGTGTTTTTCCCAATATGATTTTTGTGGTGTTTAAATTGCTGAGCTAATGATGCAGCCTTTCAGCTATACAAGCACTTAAAAAGCTTTGCTTCTCAGACTCCCTGTGTACTTCCATACACTCTTTTGGAGCTTTGGTAGATCTACAGTGTCAGCTGAAACTGATTGATCTCAAAAGTTGCTAGGAAAGGACAGAAGTATTTGTTGTGATGCTGTAAATCCTATTTCCTTAGGAAACGAGTCTAAAACGGTGCTATTTGGTGAAGAAGTAAATGTCCGGTTTGTTCTTTTCATAGTTTCTTAAGTATTTTAGGTGAACAATGTGTTTTTCAATAGAAGTTGACTAATCTGTTTTTTTTTTTTTTTTCTGGAATTGGTACAGCTTATACTCATTTTTACTGGAAATTTACATCTTAACTTTATTGACAGCTATGAATCTGACGGATTTTCATGATTCTGCTCTGTTGAGATTAGACATGGGAGGTCCATTTGTAGCAGATATAGCTGATGAGCAAACAGATGAATACATTGTCATACAAATCAGCCAGACTGAAGATGCAATGTCAAGGAGGAGACGCCAGCAGCAGGTGATGGTCTTTATATCTTCTTTCACTTTTTCTGAGATGTGCTTTATCTTTTGTATTTCCATCGCTGTTGTGTGGATTAGTTGGTCGTGCTTTTCCCCTGTGGTAAAACCTGTGTCAAGGTCTGCATTAGAAAAATTATTAGAATAAGAGTAAAGTGGCATTTTCTTTTGTCTTTGTAAAACTTCCTTTAGCTTCTTATATCTACCAAAGTTTTGTAAAACTGATGTCCCTTGACTGACATTTTGCATGAAAGGTCATGTGTTAAAAATTGGCAACATTTCAAATGTTGTCTTAGGAGGAAGAAACAAGCATAAAGTGCCTTTTTGCACTCACTGAAATACATTTTCACATTTTGTTGCAAATTATTTTCTCAGAGAAGTTGTCACACTTATTGACTTTATTTCTCCTTTTTCGTTGTTGATGTCGTTTGTAACAACTTCCTGCTGCTCCGTTCCTGAGAACTGAGTGAAGGAGGATCTTTTATGATGTGTTGTTGTGTATCACTGAACTATGAAAATAAGCTTCATCATTTAATAAATAGCATTGGCATACAAACAGCTGCCTCTCATTCTGTATAGGTGGATGTTCCATCTCTACTAGTGACAATTTAGCTGAATAATGTCAACAATATTCCCGCTTGCACTCAGTCTCACAGTCTACAGTGAAAGGTTGCTCCCACTACCTCAGCGTGCTGAATAATACCATAATGGCAATTACTCTCTTAAGCCACCCAGCCCCGTGATGTGTAGGCTGCTGTAACCCATGCTGCTGGCAGTGGTCCCCAAGGAGCCTTCGCACTTGCTCTGGCAAGTAGCCAGAGCACAGTTTGCTGCAGTAGCCCACCTCCTGCTGGTACTCCAGTGGTGGTCCTGACAAGACCAGATTACGCTAGTCAAAGTAACCCTCCCTGCCTGCGTGCTCTTCAGGCATTTCTCTGCATCAGATGTTCCAAGTTGGCCAATTATGCTGTTTTTTTTTTTTTTTCCCTGCAATTTGTAGCACACGGGGTCAGGATAGACTCAGGATTTAGGCTACAATTAACTGAACTTTAAGTTTCTTTAAATTTCTTTTCTTTCTTTTATTTTTTTTCTTTTAATTTAAAAAAAAAAGATAACCTACATATCTACATTTAAGGATCATATTTGGCTAAACTTGCCAGTATATCAGTGTATTTTAATGGGTAAAGTTTCAGAAAAGTGTTTTATTTTCTGATTTTTTTTTTTAATTATTATTCCTAGAAGATCAGCAAAGAGAGGAATTCTGTTTACTGATATTCTAGTATGTACTCTTAATAATGTCTGGGGGCAGGATCTTGCTGTTGGGCATCTCATTATCAGTACCTCATGTCTGTTAGTTTCCTTCCTAGGCAATCTCTGGGTGGAAACCATAATCTCCTCCAAGAGTCAGTCTCCCTGTGGTTTAGACCACAGGTCACTCCAGGGACTTCTGCCTGCAGGAGAACAATGGACGCTTTAGCAGCTTTGGCTGCTTTGCCTTATGTAGTCCCCTAATGCTCTCCTGCCAGGTGTTCCACCTCTAACATGCCAAGGCAAGAAAGACTATGGTTAGCATCATACTGTAAAAGCACCACTCCAGTTGTCCTTAATTCCTCTTTTTTTTTTGCGAGCCATTTGGATTTAAGAAAAAATATTTGGACCACGGGGGCACCATGCAGAGCCTGAAGGACACCTGGACTAAGTGCCATGCAGTTTGTGTGGCAGGTAAAAGACAGCTGTGCAAACACCAGAAACTCTGTACCAATTTACTGGAGGTTTGGGATTGCTCCCTGAGCTGAATGCCTTTTGCAGCATGGAAATACCCACAGTAGCCTGGTGTCATGTCACCTAGCTGAGATGTTTAGGTGAGGAGCCTGGCTGCCCTAGATGCTCCCTGTAGCCAAGGAGAAAGTGTGATGTCGTCTCCCCACTCTGGAGCACGGTCTGGAGGTGTCTCTAGCTTCACTGATTGAATGAGAGGGTGAAGATAAGTTTGTTCCTACCTGACAGCTGCTAACATACCTAACGAAGTTGAATGAATTTAGGCTGCTGCATGTGATCTCCTGTCCATAAAATTTTCTCCAAACTGCAAAGGAGATAGAATGAAGATGTATAAAACCCCATACTAGGGACTTATCACTTTCTCTGACTTTTATTAATATTACGTAATCTGACTGTTTTTGCAGGTGATGTACAACTGGTCTCTACCTTTAAGTTCAAGAAGAAATCAGCAAATCATCACAACTAGAACCTTTCAGATACCAAACAGGTTGGCTACAAGACTGGGAAACAAATCTGTTGAAGTAGTAGTTTACATAGACTTGATGGCAAAAGAATAAGATGACATTTTAAAAATAATCTATCACTGCCTGTTTCACAGGGAAAGGAAAGCATGACCTCTCTTTTGCTTTTTAAATGCATTTCCAAGGCTGGGTGGTTGAGTTATTTTCCAAGCAAAGCTATCTAAAGGGATAAAGTGAAAATATTTGAAAAGTTGCTCGCAATTGTAAAAATATAACACATATATTTATAGCTACTCAATATAAAATTAACGCATAAATAAAATGAATGTTTTTTCATTACCGAAAAAAACAAAACTTCTCTTCCTTTCCCCAGAGGCACCATCTTCGTAAACATTCAAGCTTTCCTGAAGGAGCCTGGAAGTGTTCCCCTCTCTATGAAGCATCAATACCTTCATGCGAATATAGAGGCACAAGTAACGATTGCATCCATCATCTTAGTAGGTGTCTATGTGCTGATCATACTGGAAGTAAGTCATCATTTGTGCTTTGATTTTATTTTTGCCCTACCTTGCAAATGGAACATGAGAAAGAGTTGCATTCTTGGGCTTTAACATACTTTTGAAGTCTGTTTCTGAATCCTTGCTGTATCGTTATTGTTGTTAACAGAATGAACAAGATATGTGTGAGGGAGTTCTGAATTGTAGCTGACTCCAGCAAGCTGTACTAATATTACAGTGGTTCTTGCATATTCTTCTATTAGCACCTCTTAATATTTTAGTATTTTAACAGGATTATAGCTTAGCTGTGAGAGCAAAAATAAGTCTGGGTTATAAAAGATGCAGAAAATCTTTGGTTAAAAAAACAATTAACTTAAAAACAGCTTAAAAAAAAAGAAGCTTTGGTTATTCCCTTTTCTAAGGCACCTCAAACTATAATTTTGTGTACTTTTACAAGGTTAAAATGAGCACGCTTTTTAATATGAGCAACATTTAGAAAGGCTTTTACTATATTATTTAAAGAGGAAATAAAGATAACATGAAGAAGTCAAGGGACGAGGAACTTTACACATATATTGTAATCTATCTCATTCCAAAGCCTTGAGTTACCAGACCCAAAGAAAATACCTCAAATCAGCACAAAGGATGGAAAACATATCAGAAATAGCACAGGCTCTGACAGACTTCTTTGAACTGAAAACACTGCCTGATTACCTTGAAATAAAGCACAGATATAGGGGCCTAGCCCTTTTTTTTTTTTATTTTTAAATTCCTGAGAGCATACACAATTTCCATGAATTCTTCAAGTTGAATCACACCAGATTTCCACTAGTATGAAACAGAAAAGTGAATCATGTCTATAAGGTGCTTAGTAACGTCTGGTATGCTCACTATTCTTCCATGTTCCTTTTGTACCTCAAGCCTTTCATCCTGTTACCTGCTAAAATGGTAAGTAAGGTAGTTGAACACCTTCTTATCAAATATCAATAATGGACACATGCAACATGACAGATGCTTTAGACATTTGGATTATGTCTTTCAGGAACGGTGATTTATTTATGAGTCTAAAACTGGATCTAAGTATTTTATAAATGAGCAGAGATTTAGTATCAAAAGTATGGAGGGGGGTTTGGACTAGATTTCAATATAAATATATGTAGGCATGCAACACAACATCAAAATCTTAATACTTTTTAATGCAGCTTTTATTTTCAAAGAAAACCCTACGGAATCCTATAGCAATTGCAAAACATATATATTTTTTAATGTATGTAATGGCTGAGATTTCATGTGTGCATCCTAGAAAACCACTTTGGAACAATTCATGTGTCAGAAGGAATAAAGGCTTAAAACCGGAGAGCAAAACAAAAATAAACATGGATTTTCCTGTTGTTTCTAGAGAAAGCTCTAAAACCACTCTTTAATTTATGGTTTCTGTGAAATGATCAAGGAAAAAATTCTGTTGTTGGCAGAAAAACTATTTATGCAAATTCAAAGGCAGAAATAGATCTTTATGAGTAAACTTTGAGTTTTAAAGTGTGGGAAGTCACCTATTGCATCATGATTTTAGTTGCTTTCTCCATAGTATCTGTGGGAATGGCAAATGCTACACTAGAGTAAATTTTAAGCTATTAATATATAAGTTGACGATAACTAACATAGAAATAAAACTTGACTATTGTTTGGTTCCCTCATGGAACTCTTCCAAGAGATGGATATCAATATTCTTAGTATATGTAATAGTGGCTTACCTTATATTTGGTATTTATAACTTCAGTGCCTGAAGTCCTGCTTTTTCAACACATTGCACTCTATTCCATTAACAGTTATCACTGTTAGAGAAATCAATTGGTGTTGCTGCAAGAGCAATCTCTCATGGATTTTCATTTTCTGTATTACTGCTCCCCTTCTTTTATCTGTCTTTATTCTATTTTCCTGTGTTTTGTTCATTATCATTGCCAATATAGGTTCAACGTCAGGCAGTGTGGACACCTAAACATGTTTTAGTGCTATGTTTTCACATAGTTTCTTATAATGGTGAAGAAAGAGGACACTTTTTATCTGTTACAACACACAAGAGCCATCCAAAGGTGTGCCTCTTGCTCTTCCTCTATAGCCCTTTTCCCCATATAGGAACCCCAGATCTTGTGCCTCCAACCTCCTCAACCCCACAGTTCTCATCTTTTAATCCTTCCTTCCCACTCTTAGCCTGCCCTTTGCTACCTTAGTCCTCAGGGAGTGTTCAGGGGAACAAGAGCAAGAGCTTCCACCTCCCAAAGAGACAGAGGAGAAGAAGACGGGAAGAGCTTTGATGAAGGAACGTGTTCCGACTGAAAAATGAAATGCATTTACTATAATTGGTCTTCTCCAAACTTGCACCACTGTAAAAACACAGGGAAAATTCTGCTCTGAAGCAGCTGTTTGCATCTTTGTTGGCATGGAATTTGTAGGAGCTCAATGTATGTCAAGTACCAGTCCTTGTCAGTGGAGAAGTCTTCTGAAGAACAGCACATCCTGAGACATGTTAAGCCATTGAGCCTTGTTTATTCATGCATTTATTTTAAGTGCTGCTTCTTTTAAAATTGATTATTTGTTATGTAATCATAAAAATATGAATTCATTTCCGGTAAAAGAAGATTCCACTTTTGCTTCCTCGATTTCTAATGTTTTATTTTATATGCTTACCATAAAAGCAAATATTTTTGTACTTTACCATCCTACTCTACCCCTTGAAGTTTTGGTATATTGCCCTTGACTCTGGACATCTTAGCTATATTTACTTTGAGAAATCTGTGTGTTCCCTGTTCTTTTTCTTACATAGTCATCCTTTCATTCAGTAACTAGACGTTCATTCTCTTGAAATTGATTTTTACTTCAAATATTGAACAGTTACCTCTTTGCATTTCAGTCTTCTCTTCCCTCCCCTTCTCCCAGAGGAGAAGGGAGAAAAATATCTGCTGCTTAAGGTATTTTTGAATTAATCTAATCTATACAATTTTATAGACTTGCAGAAAACAATGGAGTATTTCATTTTGTTCCTGGAAGCCTACACTGTACAGGAAATTAAAGCAAGGGTACACTTTAAAAAAAAAAAAAGGAGGTTCAGGTTTACCCGTTTTGGTCTTAGCTCTGCCATCTGACTCTTCAGGGTTACTGAGGAACAGATGGGTTATACATATGTTTTGACGTTGGTCTACAGGGACATCTGGTATAAAGTGCAGATGTCCAGAGTTTTACATCAAAGTTGCTGTACTAAGTTAGTTCACAATGTATTTCAAGACAGGCTCTTTCTAGTTTTGATCCTCAAAATGTGTAGCCTCTTTTGATTGGGAATTTGGAAAAAAAAATTCTAACCAAAAATCTCAGGAAATTTTACTTTTTGCAAACAAAGATGTTTGGAACAGAAAAGTGTATGCTGTCTGTCGTCTTCTTTGTTTTCCATTAATTTTCCACCACAGCTCTTTTTTATGTATATAACTAAAATGACTGTTTACAACTTATTCGCTCATATTCGATAAGCACTGGTGTTTGATTGTTTCTGGTGGTACAGTATAACCAAGGAAAAGTATCTTGGTTAAAAATCTCATTCTTTCCTCTTTGTAATACAGTAAGGTACCTTTGACTTCTCCCCTTTTGTGTGTATTTGTGTATATAGGTAATGAGATAATACACTGGTTACCTTGAAAAGAAATCCATCTGCTTATCCTTATCTTAAAATATTTGTTAATATTAGAAAGTTTTATTGGTATTTAGAAAAGTTTCTTGAGCTGATAAAGCTTTATTTTGTAATTATGAAATGAATATTTGTAGCTATGTTGGAGCTGCATTAATTAGAAATATGTAAGGAGGAAAGTGTAACGTAGACATTTATTATTAAAGGACAGAGATCATTAACTTGAATGAATTATTGATTATGTACACTTGTCCAATATTTTCCATTAATAGTATAGTTTGTGTTGTGGGTTAAAATGGATTGCTAGCTGTTTATGATACTTAAGTAAACTAGAAAATATGAAGTTAAAAACTATTTTACTAAATATTTTATCTAGTCAGGAAAAAAAGACAGAATAACAGTCACTCTAATAAATAATAATAATAAAAAAGAAGTACCACTAGCACTTCATATTGCAGAAAAGTGATACTGTCAGGTGTCTGAAATTCTGTGAGAGCCTCCACTGGAGTTGTTTTATTACAGTACCTAGCATTTAGTTTCACATCCTATCCTGTAGGTAGTCCCAAGAAAGATCTGCCGGGATCTTTCAAATAGCATTTTAGTAATCTGACATCCTGAATAACATCTACAAGTCTGTATTTCTCCTAAAAATGTAAATACGTGAAAGTGCAAGATATGGCTTTAAAAGGTCTAGCTTCTTACTTTGTGAAGTATGGACTTATAATCACAATTTCTATTAATTTAGTGGAAATGGACAGTATCAGTTTCTTTCCATATCACTTTTCTATTATTAACTGGTTCATGAATTAACTGGTTATTATGAATAAACATCCCTTAAGCTCAATTTCTTTAATACAAAGTAGAGTGATTTTTAATAGCATCTAACCAGTAGAAATTAGCTGCAGCATCAAAATTTTAACACATTTTAGTATGTGGTTTAGTACGACCATTTTTCTAGCATTGTGGGCTGGTTGAACCAATGGCAGAAAGCACTTTTACAAATGAAGTAAGATGTTTGTTGTTACTACCCTCCATGCTCACACAATCCTTTTTTTATTTTTTTTTAAATTTTTTTTGCTTATTTCCAGTACAGAGACTATTTATTTGCACATAGGAAATTATGCTTTAGAGAGAGAATAGGGAAACAGAAGAAATATTCACTGGTATATGAAACATAATACAAAGAGATTGAGATAGGCTAATCTTAAGGGAGATTTTTTCCGATGAGGAGAGTCGTAGAAACTACAGTTGAGCTTATTCAGCATGGTTCCTCACTTCCCATCCATCCTCATATTGATCAGTGTTTAAATATAGACAGAGAAGAGTGTGGACTAGAGTCTTCCCACCTCCTCACATATCCTACCAAAAGATTGTTAATAAAAGGATGGAAGAAAATCCATAGCCTTTATTGGAAAACATGGTGTACAAAAAGAAAATTGGAACTGCTGCTCTCCCCGGCCTTTGTGGGAATGAATATATTCCTGGTGCTATTATTTCCAGTCATGCTAGGATGCAAAAACTATGAAGAGGAATTAAAACACTGCTGTAGGTGTTGGCAGAAAATTAGGGCAGATTATCAGAAGAAACCATTCATCTTTTTTTGGTAAAGAGTCTGAGCCATACCTTATGAGGCAAGATAAAATTTGTCCTCATCAGCCCTCCTTTCTGGGGCTGGGAGGGATACAAGGAGCACAAGGTGGGGACAGAACTGAAAAGTCAGTGCCCCTGGGTGTGCCAGCCAGCCTCTGGCATTCTGGAGAGCAAAGACTTCTTGATTGTTTTTGATCATTTACACCGTTTTACAGTGAGGTAGAAACGGAGCCAAGAACTAGGGCCCAGAGAGTGAACTTCCTGGACCGAGGCATCGTTGATGTCATGACACTGAGGGTTGCACAGAATCTGAATCCAGCTTGGTGATGCCTAAAACATAAAATCCAGTAGAAAATCCTAGCTTCTTATGGAGCTGGCTGATTACATCTTTCCTGGGCAGCAGGTGGTTGTAGATCTGCTTTGGAGTCCCCAGTACCATAAGGCACCATTGCCATTCAAATGTCTCCTTTTTCTATTTTTCCAGCTGAAAATGTGCAAGGTAATGAGGTCTGTCTTGCTGTGTCCATGAGTAATGCTTTCATGATATAAAACTGATGGTGTGCGTTGGGAATGGCATTGATGCCTATGGAGTGAGTGGCAGGAGGCAGCAAAGCCTGCTGAGTTAGGTGCTGGAGGACTGGAATTCACAAAGGGATCCAAATGTAGGGCAGATCCATCCATCCTGTCCCCTAGAGGAAATTTTTCTCCAAACTTTACCCTGGATGTTCTCCTAGAGTGTTGGTAAGGCCCAAACAAAGCCTGCAACTGAGTGAGCAGTTAAGCAGTGTGGACTGTCACTGTCATTCCCTCCCTTTCTCTGATTTAGGAGGATGATGTGACCTCACTTGGAGAAGCTCAAAATGACTTGTAATGCTCCTGCACAGCTACTTTAAAGTTGTTCCTTATGAGCAGCAGCGGAACAGTACTGCTGAGGTGCCGGAATTTCTACCACTTGGGTAGAGCAGAGACGCTGCCACCACTGAAGAGGCTCCAACAGGACAGAGCCAGCACCAGTTTGATGAACTACAGTCATTTTTACCTGCCAAAACTGCAAAAAAGGGAAGTGTAAAGGAAGCACAGAGTGCTTCAAGACAAGGGTAGGATAAGTTTAAATTCAAAAAAAAATACAGTATAACAGCAAGCAAAATCCTCAGTTTGATCCCAGCTTTCTCTGTTCTGAGAATGATTTTGTATTATTAATTCAGTATGAGTGTTGATTTTACACCCACTATTGCCTAATTGTTAGATCTATCTTGGCAGAAGTCTAGCTCTGCTCTATGTGTGTGTGTGTGTACATATGTGTGTGCTTTAAAGAAAAATGTCTTAGATGTGGCACTTCTTAGATGGTACTTCTGTAGTGTGTAAATTGACCTTAATTAAGGATTTAATAGAAAAAAATTGCCACTGGATGGTGCTGCTTGCTATTCTAGGGACTAGATGGCATTGCTAGCTTCAAAAAATGCTGGCACCCAGGCTCCACTTTTCACAGAATGCTATTTTTTTCTGAAATAATAGGAGTCGTATTTTCAATAATGTGTAAAAAACTAATTTCTAAATATCCATTTTCTATTCTCTGTTGCCTTTTAAAACTAATTTCAAACTGTATTTTGTTCAATTTGCGAAAGACTGTCAAGCACAAATGTCTTGCCCTACCTTGCATAGTACGTATGTTGATTTTTTTTGTTTTCTGTTTGAGACAGGCAATAGAACATTAAATTAGCTTAATTGAATGTTGCTGTTCAGCTTCTACCCTGCCTATGGCAAACAGAGGGGTAGAGAGCCACAAAGTCTTAAAATTTTAACAAGGTGTTAAAACTCACGTACACTTCTAATACATACAGATGGGGATGAGAACCTTTCAGCTTCTTCTGGGGCCTCAAGGAAGATGATGTCTTCCTTGAGCAAGAGCAAAAAGGAATAAACAAATACAAGAGAATACAGGGGACGGACTTGAAAGCAGATTTGATGGCACAATCTAATGCAAAAAAAATCCACAGAAGAGAACTGGAGCGAGGAAGAGAGGAGATGCCAGGGACAAAAGACGCACAAGAGGAACTGCTGGCTGGAGCAGACAGCTCCCTGTGAAGGCTGCTGTTAAAGAAGGCTGAGAAAGATTCAGACGGAGAAAGTAAAATAGACTTGCACCTCAGTTTTATGGTTTTCTCCATGTAATTTCTTTACATTAGAAATTCTAATGTAGTTAGTCTTTAGGATGCTGTGATAACTGGGGAAATACTGATGATGCCATCTTCTTTGGTTTCAAGAAAACGTTCCACAACTGCAAAGGTTTTTGCAAGACTGAAAACTTGTTGCCAGGCCAACCTGTCAACATCCAACAGCTTTGGTCATGTCAGCCTGTAGTAGTGGTCTGGTTTATCATCTTCTAGGTGGCAACATTAAGTCCTTTACTGGCTCAGGACCTGATCTCTGTACTTTAGTCGTATAGCAAATGTTTTTGCAGCTAAAATATTACAGGAGTGATGTGCCTTGGCACATAAAAACGATCACCATTCTGTCTTTCCACAGGGCTCTGCTTTCTATTCAACTGACCTGACTCAAGGCCTTGATTTACAGAACCTCAGCTCATTCATCTCTCTGTGTCTCTGCCCAATTTCACATTAAGAAAAAACCTCCAAATTCAAAGCAAATAAAAAGACACGCTTTTAAAATTTGAGTCTGTGAGGCTCTCAGATGATCAGAAATACTGGGTGGGGAAATCTGGTAACATCCTGGAGGGGTATGAAAATAATTTTCTTACATCAGCTTCATCCCAGCAGGTAAAGGCTGGAAAAAACACACCAGTGGCTGTAATGATATATATATGACAGACTGTTCTATTTTTTTTTTTTTTTTGTACGAATCTGATAGAAATAGGTATGCTACTATATGTGTACATATATATAAATACGTATTTTCAATCTCTGGCTCTTGTTAGCAATATTCTGAGCTGGGAGGTTATTTTGAAAACCAGACTCAACTTGGAAATCTAGTAGTCATTTTAACCCCCATGATATAGGAACAAACCCTCTTCTGGATCTGCTGGCCAACATCTGTATGAATGCTGTTGCCCTTCTTCTCTCTTGACTCTATTCTTTTCTCCAGCTTTGCTTTTCCCCCAGGTTTCTGAGCCATAAAACCAGAAGTGTTTCAGTAGTCTCATTCATCTCACACTCTAAGGATATATTTATCCTTGCGTCTCTCGAGGGCTACTTTCAACCAGTTAATTCAATGCCCCTACAAGGGCTCTGCAGAACGTCCAGTTTTCTGTAAGAAGAGCAAGCAGTAATCTTGTTGAGGAAGAAAGTTCATAGACAATGAAAAGATTGCAAATTGCTCATTCAAAGTCTTTGATACAGTTGAGGCATAACAAAAACATTTGCAGTATCTAGGATTGGCTTATACATTTTCTACATAGAAGAAAGGAATGAATTAATCAGATAATTTGATCTCCTTAGTCTCTCTCTCTCTTTTCCTGTGCATTGCTTTTTACATGTGGGAAGAATTGATGTCAGCTGGTGAAACTTAATATATTTACTTAATCACAGAATTTTGGGTCTATCTTAGACTACCTAGACAAGGCTCCCAAGATATTCCTGACCTTGTATTTCTCAACTTTTTCGCTCATCATACCTTCGGGTTAAAAGTGAGCCAACACAGGCATCAACTTCCCTTGGATACCACATATTATTAATCACCTTCTATTTAAGATAATTGTCTTGTGCAGTGCTATCTTATATTTTGAAATGCTGCGTTAGGAAGTGGCAAACTGCTTCCTTCTATGCTTTTACCTTAAGGCAGGGTTGTTTCTATCATGACTCTCTCCATTGACATTGAATCAGAACAAGTAACTTGGAATGCTATCAGAGTGAAAATGGATATTATAGTAGAATGTCATAGATCGGTGCTTTCTTACCTTGGGGTTGTGTAGATGCTCTTCAGGATTTACACAGTTTGCTGTAGAATCTAATGTTTCCATTAAAAAAAAAAGTCTTTAAGGGTTGGGAATGTGCCTGTAAAAACTGCTTATTGAATGTATGTTGAATGTTGTTTTCACGGAGTTACAGGTATCAGCTATTTATTGTATGATTAATGAGAATTCGTCTTAATTCTAAGATATACAGCTTATGTTTCCAAGTCCACAGACTTCACCAGTCTATATTCTTAACTGATCCTAAGAACACATTTCATGCATGTGGTAGTACTATTTTATTGAATCACCACTGAATTCTTGTAAAAATGAGTAAACCTTCGGTTCAGTTATTTTTTTTCAAGCAAGCCATTTCTACGCCCAATGATGTGGTTTTGATATAGTTTGATTTACAAAAGTGAGCTTAGTAATAAGATTTTCTAAAAATTTAACTTATTGTAAACTCTTCTTTTATGATTTGCCTGGTTGTGTGTATAGAATACATATAGATAGTATCCTATTTTGCAGACAAAGATATAAATAGCTGTTCTTGCTGTCACTGATTTTGTGATGCTTCTAGTCCCTTTGGGATCCTTGATGCGCATCATCTTTCAGCAGCTGTGCCCTACGTGCTTGCCTTAAGAGCTGCTTTAGTCCATCCCTGAATACTTCATCAGTGTAAGTTATGTTTTCTAAACTGTATCGAGCAACTCCCTTTTGGTTCATTAGAATCTCTGCAAAATTTACTTGCTACTGCTTAGCTAAGTAATTCTAAGGCAATTAATTTTCCGTTATCATTCATTTTGCACTAGCTGTTGAGACAGATCCCCCATAAGGGGTTTCCAGGCACTGGGAAGAGTGCTCTGCGGCTGAAGGAGCAGCAGAACTGCCTCTGCAGAGCTCATGTGGGGAGCAAATGGGAAAAGGGTGAGGAAGTAAAGCATTAGCTGCCATCACCAGCTGAGGGGGAGCTATGTTGCTACACCTTCACTAGCTGGTACTGGCTAGATGGTCTCTTTAATGCAGGTGAGCATGAAGAAAATCAGATAAATATGACTGGCTCCATTGACCTCCCTTTTCTCTGATCTCATCTGTACCTGACTATGTCCTGCATTTTTAGTCTATTGGCTTATATTGTGCCAAGATTGTGCAATTTATCAGAAATAAAGCACATTCTCATGATTTGAGAATTTGATGTCATTCAGCTTTGAAGTAGATCTACTGCAGGGCGGAGTTCAAAGTATTGCAAGGCTTTTTTGACCCTTATTTTTAACATAAGCCCAAATTTTCCATTATGTTGCTTGACAGAGTAAAGAAAAATAACCTAAATTAGTTAGCTAAATTACCATTGTTTTTCTGCAAATGTCAGTTTTGATTTCAGTTTCTGATGACAGTTTCAGGCTTTGGTGTTAATTTTCCAAACCATAAGTGGATCAAATCTGTGTGACATGAAAGACTGAAGTTTTATCTGTATCCTGCTAAAACAGCTGAACCAGTCCAGGGAAATGCAGAGTACCAAAATTTATAAATTACGTGACAGCAAATGGTAAAATAATCTCCACTGAGGGGATCTGAGGAATACATTTCCAGAGGCAATCAGGCTAATGCTGTCTTGATTATCTTTAGGAAAAACAAACTCCTCCTCTTTGAAAAAAAAAAAAAAGCGCTCTTCCACTGCTGAGGATATTTTTTTAACCCAATAAACCCTCATTAAAACATAAAAAGGAATAGATATAAAACATTAAGTCAGAAAAAAAGCTATCCTAGAGCAAATTTTATCCCCCTTCTTTTCCTCCCTGTCCCCTGAGAATAAATAATTGAACTAGAGACTTTGTGACGTCTAAGAGGGATTTGACTGTTGATTTTATAGCAAAGGTCTCAGCTACTCTGGAGGTGGCTGGAAAATACATAAAACCCATATGTAAATATAGGCTTGGGAATAACCACTTCCTGTTGTGGTGGTAGATGCTGACACTCTATCATATGAAATATGAAAATGATTTTTTTCAGGAAAAGAAGTATTTTAATGCAACAGGCTTCACTGGAGAAAAAAATGGATAAGAAATGAATTGAGGCTGCATTTGAAGCTTTACGTTAAAGTCACTGATAGTCATCTTTCAGCTGCCATTTACCACTTGCAAAGAAAGACTTGTGGAAGTAAAATGTTTGGTATGATTTATCAAATGTCTTCAGAAGCACAGTTTAGAAATATGCATGCCCTAGATTTCAGCTGGGAAGTGTATGCTCTGAAATAGCATACAGCTCACCATTCACTTGGCTCCTAAAAATTTCCTTTTAACTCCTGGAGCACTTTACAGGATAAAGTCTGTGGAATCTTGGATCATTTTTATAATGATGTTATTGTAGTCTACCAAAAAAAAAATTATGAACTTTGTGCAAATATTTTAAAGCACTTTCAGATGGATAAAGACATTAAAATCTGAGGAAGGTCTAAGCTGTCTAAATCCAGTTTGCGTTAAAGCTGTGTAAATGTATAATTTTAATTAATATTAAGCACAACAGACTTGGGGCATAAATGATTTGGGTTGTTTTGCTTTCTTATGTTAGAACTAACTCCTGAATTAAGAGTATGGAAACTATCATACAGAATCAGCATTTGGCACATTATCACACAGCAGGCAATCATGAAACAAACTTTCTACAGATAATTATGAAACAAAACTCTTACAGAAGGTTTTCTAATCTCTGCCCATTATAATTTGACCTTATAGCATGACCCTATGGTGTTACCATTACAACACCTACATTGCTGATGCTGTTTTTAATAGCCTCCATTGTTGTAGCTTTGGGTGTTTTCACTGTTTATATAAAATTCTGTAAATTGTCATTTGTTGTGGTTTAACCCGGCAGGCAGCTACACACCACACAGCCGTTTGCTCACTCTCCCCGCCCCGCCCCCCAGTGGGATGGGGGACAGAATCGTGAAAAAGGAAAAAAGAAAAAAAAACTTGTGGGTTGAGATAAAGACAGTTTAATAGGACAGAAAAGAAAGGAAAAATAATGATAATAATAATAATGACACTAGTAAAAGAATATACAAAGCAAGTGTACACAATGCAATGCACGATGCAATTGCTCACCACCCGTTGACCAATGCCCAGCCTGTTCCTGAGCAGCGGCCCCCCCTTTGCCCCGGCCAGCCCCCCCAGTTTTATTGTTCAGCGTGACGTCATATGGTATGGAATATCCCTTTGGTCAGTCTGGGTCAGCTGTCCTGGTCCTGTCCCCTCCCAGCTTCTTATGCACCCCAACCTCCTCGCTGGCAGGGCAATACGAGGAGCTGGAAAGTCCTTGGCTCTGTACAACACTGCTCTGCAGCAACTGAAAACATCACCATTATCTTCATCAAAAAATCCAAAACACAGCATTGTGTGAACCTCTACAAAGAGAATTTAACTCTATCCCAGCCAAAACCATGACATCATTCCATCTTCTTAGCTCTCAGCCTAAGTGATATCCTGTAATAGTGAGCTCCAGGCCTGATGCACATGCCTGTGCATTGTAAAGATTAAAATCTGTGCTGCATTGTTTTCAGTGGCAGTTTGTATTGAGATAACTGTCCCTTTTTAAAAGGCAAGTGCGATCCACCCTTTGGGGTTTCATTAAATCAGCAGGGCCGGGTGTTCTTCAGACAAAAACAAAGATGATGGTAATGGTGAAGATGTCCCTTCTGCAAAGAGATTATAAGGTTTGTAGTCAGGCGGGAAGGCAGGGAGCTCTAACATACAAACTGATAGACCAAAGGCTTTTCATCCTTGTCTGTTCTTCTCAATGGCCATTGCTTGCTTTATTAAGAAATCTTTCAAGGAAATCAGGAAAGGAACTTTCATAAGAAGTACATTTTACAGAGTGGCCTAAAATCATTGCAATGTGGGGATTCATCTGCGGCATGGAAGAAATGAGTGAGATGAAAATAAGATGTCACTTTCACATGTGGCTGTGACAGAGTGAGGTCCAGAGAGGACGTGAGGATGTGAAGAGGAATTACGGTGGAAACAGAAGTTTGGATAAGAGGGAAGTTGAGAAAGAATGAAAGAAAGAAGAGGTGCTGGTATACAGTGTTCAGGATGGAAAGAATTTTAGTGATGGTTTTTATCAAAGGAATGAGTATCATGTAGCTGAACAGTGGTCCAGACAAGCGGCTATCAGTGCTGGAGATGGATTTTGGAAAGGAGTGATGAAATAGAGGGAAGGTTTAGGTACCACAGAAAGATCCATAAGAGTTGTGGACTACATCAGTGTATTTGATAAGGACACATTGCGCTGAGCCTTGTGCAAATATGTATGACAGCCCAACCATCCAAAACTGTGCCTCTCAGATATCCAGAACCTGTGTGTCACTGGCACTGACTCTATGTAGAAGGACCCTGGAAGTCCTCTCTTGCTCCACCAAATGCAGGCAGAAGTAAATCTCTGAGCTGCTTTAGTAGTCCATAACTGGTGATCTCCAACACCAGAAGTCTACTTAAAATGGCTGGATTGACCAGCGCTTAGGGCTGTAGCCCTGGGCTTACTGCCCAGGTTTGGTTGTTCTTGCTACTGAGGTAACTTTTGGCCCATCATTTGCCTCTACTTCCTTTCTTAGCTTGTGAAATGGAGGTTCTATCCAATCAGGCTCGGGCAGCCAACCAAAATCTGTGATCTGAAAGGTAATTCCTATCTGAAAGAGAAACTCCTTATGAATCATGATTCTTTCAGCATAATTGTCTTTGTTTATAAAAGAATGCACAAATACAATTTCTCAAGCATGAGAATGATCAAATGAATATGGATGATTTCTCACTTTATCTTTCAAAATTTCTTTAGATTCAGAAGTCCACCAAATCTCTTAGCTTTCCTGGGGCTAAAAGTCTGTGTTAATTTATTTCTGAGTTCTTTCAATTCTGTACCTGAGCTTTTGGTTATGGATACTCTCTGAGATTCATCCTGAAATGGTATTCATCTTCTTTTCAGACTTCGAAAGGGTTTGGATTGGGTCCATAGTATTTTCCAAAAGAATAACGGATTTTTACCTAACATGATGTCCTCCAAATGTGAGATTTTTCAGAGATACGCATGGCATAGATATTAGATGGAACTGTGGTTCAGAGTGGCATAGCTTATGAACTGTATCTCTTTTCTCCATTTGTAAGCTTTTAAAACACATCTACAAATACGTTATTTGTTTGGAGCTTGCTTTATGTGAAAAGAAAATCAAAGAGTAATCCACTCTTTCCTAAACCTCCCCCAAATCTCAACTTTTGAATAATTATATGTCTTGGTGCTTTCTAGTTTTTATATTACTCTACAACTTCCACTTGATAATTTGCTGGAATGACGAGTTGTGCATTTTACAAGATTTTTGCAATAGAACTTCGTACTTGAATAGTTTGTGTTCATTCTTCAGGATATACTTTTGTATATGCTTCTTGAAAGATCACCAGGATGAAGGAGCTTATGGATGACTCCATTTGTACATTTTTGCCCCCATCTTTCTGCAGAAATTAAAGCAAATTTCACCCATAGGTGACAACAAACTCTTGGAAACTGAAAATGTAGTCAACTCAATATATGCCATTAAGTGTACAATGATGATAGCAAAAATGCTTCTATGGAAATAAGCAAAAGTAACAATACAAAATATCTAAGACCACTCAAATCTTGGAAAATCCATGACATTTTCCTGAGAACTGCAAAAGAGCTAACTGATGAGAGTGATGATTAGATGAGGGAAAAGCCTCCAGTCTGAGGACAACTGAGGATTGCCCAGTAGCTTAGCCTTGAACTTACTTTGCCTTGGTAAGAAGCTGATCTTCCCTGACTAACACCTCTGTTTCATGTCTTTTATTGGAGAGAACTGTGTGGTATAATTGCTGCACCACATTGTCAGTCACAAAAAACAGTTGAATGTACTGAATGCCCCCCAACACTGCAGAATCAGAAGGGCGTTAGATGTGCTTTCATATCAACACTCTGAACCTGGAAATCAAAGATGAAACAGTGACTTATCACACACTTCTGTGGGAACTGGTTGCAGATGTAATCTGTGCTGTGTACTTTTATATCATTAGGACATAGAAACCTTTGTCTGATCTCCTGCTTTGTTACTATACAAAAGTTATTCTCCAGTGCATTTTGAATAAAAACAGGAAAATTAGACAGATTTTCATTTGACTCCTAAAATTAGTCAATAAAATATTTATTTTCCTAGTCATTTGGTGAATTGCTTTGTTGTTTAGCATTACTGTTAAAATTTTATGTTCAAGGAAAAAATCAAAGCCATATGTCTCATTTTTCCTTGCCTTTACAAGCAGGTGAGAGCACATTGAGATGTCCACGTCCTATTGCTTCTTATCAGCAACATATTTCTTATGAAATTAACAGAAAAGGAAATATTTCTAGACCATCTTATTTCCTTCTCATAATAATTCTGGCTTGTGTCTGAATATTTAAACACATTAATAGTAAATGCTGTTGATTAGATTTGGTCTTTTGTATTATGATTTTTATTAATTACGTTCTAACTTTGAGTTATTTTACACGATCTGTGATCTTCCGGACACTGTTGATTAAATAATTACAAATGAGCACTTGGAGGGAAAAGCACGTTTTCAAGTTGTCTGCTTTCATACTTTCTCCTTGAAAATTTTAAGTGCAATTTATTCATTGGATACTTAGACATGGACAAATGTCTGTATATTGTATGAACTGTTGAAGTATTAAAACAATATGTGCTAAGAGTTGTGTTGCAGTCCGAAGCTTGGATCCTATTTCCAGATGCATTGCCTATGTACTAGAGAAACGTTAGAGATGGGCAGAAGCACTGTTCAAGGGTTGGTTAGTCTACACACTGGTGGAAGCACCTTTTGAAGAACTGAGGAGACTACTGCAACGGTGTCCAGCAGATTTTAGCTGAAGTATATGGCTTTCTTGAAGTGAAAACATTTTGTAGAGAAAATGCTGATGTAGAAAAACACTGTATGAAGGTAGAACGCTGTATACGTGGGAGAGAAAAAGCAAGTGCACAGGTTTGCAAGATCTATCTGTGCTCCAGACCACAAAGTGGACCTGGAAACTCAATCTAGTGTGTCTGTGTAGGATTGATCTGCCCAAGGTCTGAGTTATTCGCTTTGGTCTTGCTTTGTGGGTCATTGTAATTCATTGGAGATGAACAAGCACCTAGAAAGAATGAGGTGGATCACCTCCTGGGCATGTGCCTTCTTCCCATGGGCTGTGAAAAGAAACCAGCAAGACTAGCTCAGGCTGAGATGCCTGACTTTTTGATCCTTAAGCTGGGAAGATGGATGGCTTTCCTTCTCAAGTCACTGGTTGACAAATATAAGAAATTTGTGTCCAGGTCCCTTTTCTGCCTTGAGATCAGAGTTTAGACTTCCTAGCAGGATTTCCCACAGGCACGGTATTTATTTATTTTTTAATCCTATAGTGAGGCAAAGTAATCAGCCATTCTCTTTTCAGTTCTTTTTTTTTTTTTGAGAAGAGAGTGGGGTCAAATAAGGGGGAAAAAACAACAAGAAAAGAATCAACTACAGGAATTTTTATTCTTTGAATAATAAGGAGATGTTAAAAGGAATCTTTGGTCACTTCTTACCCTTTCTTGCAGATTGTTCACAGGACCCTTGCAGCGATGCTGGGCTCTTTGGCAGCTTTAGCTGCATTAGCTGCTGTTGGAGAGGTAAGTTCTCAAACTGTAAGTGCTAACTTTTCTTCTGTCTATGATATCAAAAATTCCAGGCATTGCCATGTTGTGAATGAACACAGGAGACAGCAGTCTGTTTAAAGAGAGTAAGATGGTAGGACAGATATTAGCATGGGGAGTCATCATGGGGAAAACAGCCTAGGGAATAGACAGGAGAAAAAAGTCAGTTGGTGCATTTTGTTCTGATTTGCAGGAAGCTGAGTACAGCCATTTTCAGCTTAATTCAGATTTATTTTAACACTGTTATTTTCAGTAATGTTAGGTTACCAATCAAACCTAAATGGAAAATACACTGCCTTATGCTACCCTAAATAATTACACCTCATGCTTACACTTTCCAATCCTTTTTTTAACCCCATCACCCTGCTTACTCTTAGTTGATGTTTAGTGAAACCTCTGATCGATTTTCTTTGTTTTTCTCATAACTAGTCACCGCATCACTGTTATGTTCCTTTAAATTCCCTCCAGTTTGCTCACAGGTGAAGCTGTATGCTTTTGTTCTCTTACGGTACGGTGTGTACCATATAATTCCGTTATCATTTATTTCTGTAATGCTACATACGGAACAAATAGATAAACCAAGAGCTTAATGTAGGCTTTTGATAATGACCCACTTAGGATGCCTGCAGTACTTTGAATTAGTAGTAGCAGTAGTAACAACAATAATAATAATAATAATAAAATAATAAAAAAGAGTCCTTTTTTGTGCCTTTTAGGAACCCTTATTAATTTCTGTCATAGCTTATTTAAATGACTCATCAGTTAAGTGGAGTTTATACTTCATAGCTAATCACACGTTAGGTGTTCCACGGTATTCACTGGTAATTATATTTTTCAATTGCAGAGGCCAAGTATGGTCAAAGTGGTAGAGTGGATTGATTATGAGACACTGGCGCTACTGTTTGGAATGGTAATTAAAATGTATCTCTTGCTCTAAATGTGTTGAAATAATCACATTCAATATCTAGAGGTTTCTTTTTAAAATGTTTTGTTAATTGCACTTTACTGAGATATGTTCTGACGAAAATTTGTACTTTAAGGTATTTATCAAAAAGGATGATGAGCAGACCTCTGAAGGAGCCTTTGAAAATGTTGATAATTTTCAGGTTTTTTTTTTCTTTTTTCATCTGTAAAATTGTGTTGGTAACACTAAAAACATCACTGAGGTCTATAAACGGAAATACCTGTTTAAGTGCCAGGTATTATACTCTCATTTATCTTGTTAATTTTGTTTACTCAAAACCTTCCTCAAACACACTCTGCTGGAAAAGAGGCTTTCTTTGTCTTAGTGTTATGTTTGGAGCCAAAAAGAGAAAACAAGAAATGGAGGAGAAATATTTGATTAGATTATAATAATACATTATTTTAATCACTTTGCCAAGACCTATTTATGGTAAAAAGTGTTGTCCAAGAGTGATTAAACTCTAACAAAAAATACATAGTGTATGCAGACAGAATTACCATTATCTGTTGCCATTCTGAGCTTTTTTTACTTCCTGACAATGCTTCCCATGCCTCTGTCCTCCTCATGACAAAAGAAAGTAAAAAAAAAAAAAAAAATCTATTGGGAGCAAAGATGAAAGGACAGGAAACCTCCCAGAAATGTGGGAAAGTTGTATTGGGTTTATGTGGTAAAGGTTTGGTAGCAGGGGGGCCACAGGGGTGGCTTCTGTGAGAAGGTTCCAGGAGCTGCCCCATGTCNAAGTTCCCCTGCGGCCCGTGGTGAGGCCCATGGTGGAGCAGGCTGTCCCCCTGCAGCCCATGGGGTACCACATGGAGCAGATCTCCACGCTGCAGCCCGTGGAGGAGCCCACGGAGGAGCAGGTGGATGTGGCCTGAAGGAGGCTGCAGCCCATGGAGAGCCCCCGCAGGAGCAGGCTCCAGGCCGGAGCTGCAGCCCCTGGAGAGGAGCCCACGCAGGAGCAGGTGATCCGGTGGGAGCTGCCACCCGTGGGGGACCCGTGCTGGAGCAGTTTGCTCCTGAAGGATGGACCCCGTGGTACGGACCCATGTTGGAGCAGCTCTTGAAGAGCTGCAGGCGGTGGGAAGCCCACGCAGGATCCGTTCGGGAAGGACGGCATCCCGTGGGGGGACCCCACGCTGGGGCAGGGGCAGAGAGTGACCACGAAGGAGCGGCGGAGACACAGCGATATGGGCTGACCGCAGCCCCCATTCCCTGTTCCCCTGCACTGCCTGGGGGGAGGAGGAAGGAGAGGGTGGATGGGAGGAAGGTGTTTTTAGTTTGCTTTTAGTTTCTCACTGCTCTAGTCTGATAGCAATAGGCAATAAATTATATTAATCTCCCTATGCTGAGTCTGTTTTGCCCGTGACGGTAATTGGTGAGCAACCTTCTTGTCCTTGTCTCAACCCTTGAGCCCTTGTCCATCGTATTTTCTCCCCGTTCCTTTGAGGAGGGGGAGTGAGCAAGCGGTTGTGGTGGATTTCCACTGTTTAGCTGGGTGAAACCACCACAAAAGCGCAGGTTATTCTTGGAGCTGATACCTCCTGTACTCTGCAGAGCATTACTGCAGAAAGCGCACAGTTATTGGCTTCTCTTGATTAATGACAGAAGGGAGATACATTGAGTCTTTAATGTATAATGGCTACTTAGTCATTACAAATAAAATTCAACCAGACTAATTTATAGACTGTTTGTGTTGAGAACTAAATTTCACCATACAATGATATCTAGCATATCCGACAACTGTAGTAGATATCCTGATATGAAAGTGTTCAGATTCTCAAAACTGTGGCAGATACAAAGGACTTTTGTTAGGGACACAAACTATGTCACTTTGTTTTTGTGTAATAATTCAGTTGCAAGTATTCTTTTTTTCTTAATCTTTTGGTAGATGGTTTTGGTGGCCATATTTTCAGAGACTGGATTCTTTGATTACTGTGCAGTAAAGGTAGGCTTGTTTTGGTACTCTTAATTATTACTAGATTAATCAAGTTAGTATTTAATAAGATCTTCAAAGATAGTGCTTGGTGTAATATAACTTTTCTTTGGGCAGTGTATATTTATCACGCTACAAATGACAGTGGTCAACTTGCAATTTTGAAAAAATCTCTTAGGGATGAAAGGAAGCCCTGAAGGCAACTCTGTTTCTACAGGAGAAAGGTAAAGGCCCCCAGCAGGGTACACAAGTATGTGGACAATATAAAGTTGAATTATCCCACCGACTTCCCCAGGACTTCAGTTCCTCTGTAGCTGAAATCCGTGTTTATGTCTGGCAGTAGGAGAGAGTAAATATGGGAACAATCATTAGCTTTGCTATCACACATGATACATGGCCACAGACCTTTGCACAGTAGCAGAACCAAAGATTACACGAAGAGGGTAATTCTGATGGATTGGCTATAAAGCGAGTATTACCCATAGTGAGGGACTCCCTCACCTGCTGCAAAGCTTAATTTTCTTGAGAACTGTGGAAAGAAATAAAATAAAAGCAATAAAGAGGACTGCTTTGAGGACAGAACACCTAAGCAAAACGCGGGTGACACAACCCCTGCCTAGATTGATGCCCATACTGTGTAGCCCTGGCAGTGCTGCTCTGAGGATGGGGAAGGTGTCCCAGAGTGTGGAAGTGGTTGGGCTGAACCATGTTAGTACACCTGGTCATGCAGGCAGAAGGTGGGGGCTCAGCCCTGCTCCAGCCGCAGACCCCCTTCATGTCTGGCAGCAGAGCACAGGGTCTGTTCATACTTGTTTCTTCCTCTGCATGATGGAGTTGTTTGCCAGCTTCCAATAACAGTTTCATTGCTAAATTAATCAATATTGGAGAGGGCACAGCTGGAGGTGCATGGAGTAGTGAATGCACTGAACTCAACGTTACTTCATCTTTGGTGAAGTTATTTATCTGTAATTTTTGAAAACTCAGCTGGAATGGTCTAGTCCCTTAATTTTGTTGCTATTTGCTTGTTCTTATTAGGCTTACCGATTCTCTAGAGGCAAGGTGTGGGCCATGATTACGCTTCTGTGCCTTATTGCTGCAATTCTTTCAGCATTTTTGGACAACGTTACCACTATGCTGCTCTTTACTCCAGTAACCATAAGGTACTTTATTGTTATGGTTTTGGACTTGGTCTTTTATAGCCAGCAATTGGTAGTAGATGTGTGCAAAAATGCTTGTTTGGACTTTTTTTGATTATCTAAATGGAAATTAAGACTTCAGATACTCCTATTGTAGTAGGGTAAAGAGCTGATGTTTTCAAAGGGATCTGTTGCTGTTTTCCTTTTGTGTTGGCTAGTGAGCGTATATCTGAAGCCTGTTCAACTGCCTTGGCAGCCAACCACCCTGGTTTGTCTCCATATCTGAAGTACAAGAGCATATTGCACCAAATACTCCCTAGTAGATGAAACTTTTTTTTTCCTGTAAACAGGGAGAATTTTTTTAATTAAAGCTGCCCTGTCCCTATATACAATTTTGTCTAGTAATTTGTGTTTTACTGAAGTTGTTATCCCTTCTATTACTGGTTAAAATGCTTCCAGATTTTGAGTAAAAGTCTTCTTGTGGAATATGAGACTCTGAATTTTCTTCCTGCTGGTGATGATGACAATGGAACTGTCGTAGGTCAATTCCATGATTTGAGATTAGATATTCAGAATTTTTAAGAGAGAACAGTGACTTTAAATACTTCAGATTTATGTAAATTAATAACACGTGATTTGCAACTTTTAAGAATATGTGATTATAAAGTACTGTTTAACCTGAAATTTACCTGTGCCTGGTTAATCCAGTTTAGTTTCTGAAAGATCTAGTGTGGTTTTAAAATGATCCTGAGTGATATAATGCTTGCAGTCATTCATAGAATCACAGAATGGTTTGGGCTGGAAGGGACCTTAAAGACCATCTAGTTCCAACCCCCCTGCCATGGGCAGGGACACTTCCACTAGACCAGGTTGCTCAAAGTCCCATCCAACCTGGCCTTGAACACCTCCAGGGATGGGGCATCCACAGCTCCTCTGGGCAACCTGTTCCAGTGCCTCACTACCCTCACAGTGAAGAATTTCTTCCTAATGTCTAACCTAAATCTACCCTCTTTTAGTTTAAGTTGTTCCCTCTTGTCCTATCACTGTCTGCCCGTGTAGAAAGTTGCTCTCCATCTTTTTTATAAGCCCCCTTTAAGTACTGAAAGGCTGCAGTGAGGTCTCACTGGAGCCTGAACATCCCTAGCTCTCTCAATCTTTCTTCATAGGAGAGGTGCTCCAGCCCTCTGATCATCTTCACGGCCCTCCTCTGGACCCACTCTAACAGGTCCACGTCTTTCTTGTGCTGGGGCCCCAGACCTGGATGCAGGACTCCAAGTGGGGCCTCAGGAGGGCAGAGCAGAGGGGGACAATCACCTCCCTCCACCTGCTGCCCACGCCTCTGTTGATGCAGCCCAGGATGCGGTTGGCCTTCTGGGCTGCGAGAGCACACTGCTGGCTCGTGTTGAGCTTCTTGTCCACGTGATTATGACATCATTATCACATTAAAGGACACAAAATTCTATTCAGATGTGCTCCCATTTTAAAAGGTAGTGTAAAGCGGTAAAACCCAATTTTGCAAGTGGAATTTATTCTAGATTGGGAAACAGCTGGTGAATGAAAGTTCCATTTGTCTTCTCTCTGGTTATATTTTAAAGAGACCACTTTGCCTTACTCCAGTCAATAATTTCACTTCTAACAATAAGCAACATTGAATTATTAAACACCAAGTTTTCTTTAGCTGTGTTGCAGAATATTTGGTATTAACTATAATTGGGAATGGATTGAAACACAGATGTCAGTGCATCATGAACTACAGATCACAGGCAGAGCTACTGTAGCATTTATTCCTTTTTATACCAAATGAGCATGTAACACTGAAGAAGGGCAAATTCAGTGTGCAGGAAACATTTGTATTTGAATTACTATCAAAGTGAAAATAAAATTTGCTCTCATCTAAACAAATAATAGACTATTTCTAAAAACTTGATGCTGGGTCATTTTCTTTTTTATCTTACTGTCATTGTCTTTAGCCCTTGTCTAAAGCTTCACTATGTCACACTGTGCTGCACTGCCATGGAGATAAAGCTTGCAGAAAATGCTACTGATTCTATGAATGTAAGGATTTAGACTGCCATTAATAAGGTGTAAAACATGGTACTTGTTTCTCTCTGCATTTTGTAGTAAGCTGATAAAAAATTAATAACTACCCAGTCTTAGCTATAGTTTATTTTCAAGATGCTTTGCTGTTGGGAACTGGAAAAGGCTTGTTCGCATGGGAAATTATATAACTAGGGTAAGCGTACTGAGAAAGTTCAATCCCATGGTACGGCTAACACGCTATAATTGTTTTGTACTTTGGGCTTGGCCTTTCTCGGAGTATGTCTGAGGTTCATTCTTCAAGCTACCGCTAGGCCCATCAAAACCAAACCAAACCAAACCAAACCAAACCAAACCAAACCAAACCAAACTAAACCAAACCAAACCCTAAAGAAATGTTAAGTATATTTAAAACACTAGAAATGAAGGAGTGATGAAGTTCAAAGTACAAGTGTGGTTGTGGTATTGTACCATAACTGGTACAATTGGGCCAGCTGTATTAAAGAGTACTCTTTAACTGCATAATTTTACACTGTTAGGGAAATAATGCATTTTTGTACAGTTATTTCATTCTGGCCTTTTTATGTACTGATACATGTATCAGCTAACAGTGCTTTTTTGATTTTTAAATTGATAGTCTTGGTAACAGTGTAAGTGTATCAAGTTAAGCTTTTGTGCAACACACACTCTTCTCTTTGAAATATAGGTTTTAATAATATAGGCTTAGATTGAACCGTAAAGCTCGACTCTTCCTTCAGGGAAATGACTGACAGCACTACAGTGAATGAAATCCTGAGGACACACGCTCGCTGCCCAGGCTTTCCCACATCCTGTATTAGGTAGAGGGGGCAATAATTTAAGCATGGCTCCTTGAAAAGCAGAGAGAATTTTCTCTCTCATTCAGGCTTATCCCCCCAGCTGGCCTGCTGTAGTCAGGAGTGGGTACCCGGGATGTGGGCACCCAAGTCGCCCTGGCTGCACTTCTTCTCACGATGAAGCTTTAGGGAAGGGGGAGAAATGAGGACAGAATGAACTGGGTAAACCTAGGCTGAAAACTGAGGTCTCTCATAGATGAGTCATGGATGATTGGTGGCCTGTCCTCTGCTTCTGTTCCCCACGTGACAGTCAATAACTGAGGCTGAGTGCAGGCTTGTGGTTGCCCAGAATAATTTTCCGTATGTCAGTGTCACCTGGGAACCATGGCTTAAAAAGGTGCATGACACTGAAAGTGGGGTTTTAAATTTGAAATGCAACTTTCTGCGTAGTCCAACTCTTGGAATAATTCATTACTTCTAATGAAATGTTTTTCTAAAACACATCAATTTCATTACCATTAATTATTGCATTGTAAATGTAAAATATCTACATTTTTTTTGCATTGATTTTGCTATAATTACTGAAGTGTATATAAAATTAAAACTTCGACCATACACAGAAACACAAGTATTATGTTTGACATCTTGCAATTTTTCAGTGAAAGAACTTTGTTTTGTAAATGTATAGATTTTAAGATTTAAGGGAATTTAATCATAGGGTAAGAGGTTAATTTCATTTTCTTTACACTGCAGGCTCTGCGAAGTACTTAATCTTGATCCTAGGCATGTCCTGATTGCAGAAGTAATCTTCACTAATATTGGGGGGGCTGCCACAGCTGTTGGGGATCCTCCAAATGTGATTATTGTTTCAAAGCAGGAGTTGAGGAAGGAGGTACGTACTGCAGTCTGCTCTGCTGCTAAAATCAAGTGCTGAAGCTGATTTATGCTGTGTCGAACCTTTTCTTCCCCCTGACAGCCATATGAACAGAATACAATCTGCTTATTCTGCCACGCTATTTCTTTCTTAGTAGGGCAATCAGACAGAACTGAGTGATCTTCTGGGGACAAAATTGTGATGAAGAATAGACTTTTTGATACTGGCTGAGAATTCTGGTTTCCTTTTCTTTATTTTGAGTATTTTCCTTGTCAATGACAAAGTGAAGAAGGAATCAAAACAATTGAGGGCTGTAAAGGCAGGAAGTTGAAAAAATAAGAACCAGATGTGAAAAGGAAGATGAAAATCCAAACTTTTTGTTCAGAATAGGTTTTCTCTCAAAATTTAAATATATTGAGACCACTCGATTCCTTCTCAGGACTTTAAAACCAGAAATAACTGTCCATACACACCACACCCACACATGAGAGGCTGTGTTGCTCCTGTAGACCTGTCACACGTGACCCCACTGCAGGCTATGGCTTTGTCCTGTAGCCACAGCCCTTTGGGATATGGGGTGAGCAGGGGCTCCTGCCATACATCATGGGCCCCAGCTGGCTCCCACCTCCTGCCAGCCTGATGGTATCCCCAGGCTACAATGAGGGATTTTAACTTCCTGCTCTTGGCTCTTCTATTTATGGAGAAAGTTGTTTCATTTTGGTGGGTGACTGGTGCCAAAGGGAAGGCCATGGTGGCAGGTGCTGGGTGAGACAGAAGCACTCCAGACACCTGCCAACAGGACTGGCCTGGTCCCACCATCTCCTCCCACCCACATGGCTCTCTCCACCCTGTAAGGACACCAGGCATGTGTTTTCTATTTTATCCAGGCGTAATAAACCCCAAATAACTTTGTGATTAATGCCATATATGCATTTAAAGGAATTTGATATAGCATATGGGCTGGTGTGAAAATATCTGTGCAAGTGGGATGAGAGATTTTTAGTATAAAATTCTAGTTTTTTTTTTAATTTGGAGTCAATTACAATTCTGTTGTACTAAAAAAAAAAGATCTCTTCTAATTAACTGCATACACTCAAATGAATTAAGTACTGTCCAGGTCAGAAAATGCCTTTGAAAGTTAATAGTATTTAATGAATTAAATGTTTACTTTCAAAATATTTGAAATGTACCGCAATTAGTTTGGTTGAATGGTGACTTTGGAGACTCTGTAATACTCCTGGCTGAGGATTTGATTGCTAAATTTTACATTTTAAAATATAAAATCTGTGCAATTATTTCAACCTTCTTTTCTAAAGGAGAATAATTAGCACCTGCCATGCAGGTCATTTTTCCTAAATACTCAGGAACTCATAATCTCTGTAGAACTTTCAGCAGAGGCTATAAACACAGCAAGCAATTAAGGAATCACATTGAAAGGAAACAATTTTATATTTTTCTTGAATGAGATATTTATAATTTTAGGAGGACTCAGATGTATACATAGTCTAACGAAAGTGACACTATAGCAACTTCTGTATTTGAAACAGGTAGAAAAACTTTGCATTTTCACTCTGGAGTGTTTTCAGATCTTTGTTGGATCACAGAAGTAAGGATATAAGAAAATAGATCAGATTCAACACAGGACCATATGACCTGTACTTCTTCTTTCCTATATTCTCATCTGTTATATCTCTCTCTATATAAGAGAGGGTCAAAGATCCATCCTTGGCTCTGAGGTGATGTGGCTTTTGTCCTCGCTATTTATGTCCTCAGTGATTAGGGCTCAGCCCTTCTGGAGGAGATCTGCCTGGGAGAGTGCTAGGAGGAGTAGCTGGATAAAGCCGAGTGAGAGCGTGGAGGGAGCTGGACCATCTGGACTCCTGCAGTCTATGCTGTTGAGCTAATAGCTAATGTTGCCCATTCTCTCTAGCAAGCTCTTTTATTCAGAAGATGAAGTGTAGACACTGTTTTGTTTCTGAAACTAGTTCTAGTAACAGCCACTGTGAGGATGGTTTATAGGACCAAACACAAGTCTGCCTCTAAAATGTATGGAGTGCTGCTACATTGGTACCAAGTAAAATTTATTATTATTTTTTTTTTTGGAGTGTTTCAGAGGTAAAAATTCTTGAATGCAATTGCTTATTTTAGTGGCATTTTGGAAACAGCACTTCATGCAATATTGTTAGAAGTGTTTATTCCTATGTTTTGTACAGAAAATAGCTGTTTCCCCCCCTCTTTTTGGCTTTATAGACATGTTTTTTCCATTCTATGAAAATTTTCTCCTTGATATTTTCATTGAGATTCCTCTTTTCATCCTCTTACACTTCTTTTCCAATGTTATTTTTGCACTAATAAGTACAGAAGTACTTGGACAACCGTCCCTGTAAGAGGCTGATAGTATATTGCACTGTGAAGAGGATTGGTTTTTCTATTTTAGAAGGTGCCATCAGAAGGAGTATTTTACCAGTCTTCCTCAGCTTTCACTGTTGTACATTGACCTCTAAAAGCAGCCTAGCAAGACGTTATACAAGTTCCCACTTTCTTAGGAAACTTAGATTTGTTAAATAAATACAAAATGAAGTGCAGCCTTGTTACATTGGGTGTTGTTATTGTGTTATAACATTAGAAATGCTTTACTCTTTGTTTACCATAGTGTCAAAGAGATTTTTTTTCCCCTAGGTTCTAGGGAAAAATCATGTCATATTAAAAATATTTTATGAGACGTATATTTTGAATAAATAAGCTTTGTGTTACATCTTACTCATTAAAAGGTAAAGATAAGTCTGTTGATTTGTCTGGAGACACAAATGGATGCCTAAAGGTTTCTTTTTTTTTTTTTTTTTGTAGCAGTGGTTAATTTATAATGCTGGCATTTCCCCTACCATCATGCCTGGAATCAGTGGAATATTTGCATAATAGGAGAGGGAGATTTGTTGTACTCTTGCTTCTTCTTAGTCTGGAGTTGAAGAAGTCTCACAAAACAGCGTTTATGTTGTGATATTAGGCAAGTAAAATGATGACAAGAGGTTTCCTTAAGAACAAGTGGAAAACTCATTCAGTGAATACAAAACTTTTAAAATTTTTATTACCTTCACAATACTGCTACTTAGTGGCCATTGCTAGCAAAATTATATTTTTATCTTGAAGAGATGTGTACTTCAGACTTTGGGAACTCCATTTTATGTGCACAATATGGCACAGACTAGTTCATACCAGCCCTTGCTTTTGGAAAGATTGAGTGTTAAGTCCTCTGTATTTGGGAATTTCCCAGGTATCTGCAATCATACCTTTGAAATCAGAAGTTGCTTGAGCTAGAGCCCAGCTTAGGCTGTGAGTACAAGATCTTTAGAGAAAGGATGGTAAATAGGTCTCCAGAGCAAAATGGTGTGAGCATAGTGTGTACTAGTGTATTGAGCTTTATCTATCTAAAAGGGGTAACAATAAGAGCAAAGAATTTTAGCTTGTGCTAGCCGCTGGGTTATATCCTCTTGAGGGGGCCTGTTTATTAACAATGTTGGCATGTGATAAAGCTTGTACTCTTTATCTGATATTTGCTGAGGATTTTGGATATTCAGCATCCCACTCAGAGTTATTCTTGCCATTTGACAGGAATTCCCTGGAAAATGGATAGCCATCAGGATCTCCTGTCCTTCGTGCTGAAATTTAGCATGATGCAATATTAGTTGGTTTTATTCCACAATAAATTGTGGTGCCAAAAACGTATGAATAGAAGTAGATAATTCTGACCAATGGAAGAGAGAAAATCCAATATATGAATCTATGAAGGTATTTCAAGCACTGGCAGATTGTGAAATGGATTCCCATAGCTTGCTAGGCTATTTTTGTTGAGTTTGCTGAATACAAGCTTGGTAAAACTTTTAATCAGTTTGTAAATCTCCTGTTTGTTCTGTCAATGTTTCACTAATTCCTTTTCTCAAGAAAAATGAAACATGAGGTAAGGTATATGAAATAAAATGTTTGCTTTTATGGCTGATTTTAGACTTTTTCCCCATCTTTGCATGTAGTAATCATTAAAGATGATTACTTACATTAAAGCGCAAGGCAAAAAAGTGGGCTTATCTATGTCTCAGATAAACATTATCTTTATGTAGCTGTTAGACCATCAGTGGTTTCTGTCTCAGCAACATCATGAGCAGCTCTTCCTGAGACAACATAGATCTCAGTCATTCAGCTAGAAGGGATGTTTAAGCCCGTGCAGAAATAATAAATTACTCTCACTCTTCCTTATTTTATTAGCTTTAAAAAAATAAGTGAAGGGCACTCTGACTAGAAGCACAGCATTTGCCGATCCCTGAATTTCTGCATCTAGCTATAAATTTTGCTTTCTCTTTGCTGTAAAATGGCTGCCTTCTTCTGGAAAAGTCTGAATTACTGGAAGTTAATTTCACACCTCCGAAACCAGCCAAACTTCCCCTCCCCGCCCCCCACCGAAAACAAACAACCGAACAACCAAAACAGGTCAGGATGATGGAAAACTAGCATTTCAGGAAAACAGTATGACACTTCCTCCTAATAAAAAATTGATATATTTGACTTCATATTTAAAACCATAAACCAAAGAAAGATGCCCACTCTGTTTCAGCTTTGAGTCTGTAGGCAAAGGAACCTTTAGGCTGTCATCTTGTTAAAACAAAATCTTTAGATTTTCATTGTTGTCTGGGGAACAGGAGAAATTTAACATGATCAGCATAGCCTCAAGTAGGGGACATTTGAGGCATGTATTGTATTTATCTGATGGATTGAAATCCCCCGGAAGAAAAGTATTTCTTGCCTTTTGTGCATGTCAATTCTATTTAAGTCTATTGTGCAGGAAAAAAAAAATCTTTCTGAAAAAGACATTTTCTTGTATGCAGCAGACATGTGGAGTGCTTTAATGTGTTTTTAGAAATGCTGAATCCTTGCCCTGGCAGTGCAGAGAACTCAGGAGGTATAAAAGGCACACAGAGTATGATTATAGGCTCTATGTAGATGTTGCATGCCCTTACTAGCGTGTGGGCAAGGCAGCAGGAGCGACTGATGAAGTGTCTGTGCCACCATCTTGGGATCCTCTGCTGCGTCATTTGTATCTGTGATACAGCATAACCCCTTTTTGCAGCGGGGTGAGCAGGGAGCCTGAGGATCTCTGTCATGATCATTCCTCTGTTAGATTAACACGGCAACGTGTTGCCCCCTTGACAGAAGTTGGCTTTGGCAAGCTCCTTCTTCCTCACTCCATTCCTTTTGCTCTTTTCTATTTTCCTTCTCAGAAAATAGAAATGGTCTCTGAAAGTTCTCCAGAAGCTGCCAGTTGACCACTAGTTACCTGATAAAGTCTGGTGTGAAATCTGCCTGCTCCTTCGCCAAGAGCATGTTCTGTGTGCTGGAGAGGCTGGTGCTAAGCACCCAGCCCAAAGCATCAGGGTGGGTGGTAAACTGCCTTTCACCACAAGCCCTTTTGATATCAGGCATAAAAAGGGGTTGTGCTTGGTAGTCCTCAGCTTCCTCATGTACAGGGTACAAGTTATGCAAGGTGCCAGCCATCATCAGGTTTCATTTTCACATGCTGGCTCCTGCAGATCGTTGCAAGGAGGAAACAGGGAGGAAAGCTGGGAGCAAGGGAGGGGAAGAGAATTGAATCCAGCCTTGCACTATCATGGGCGATATTGTTGTGCAACCTCTTTCCTGAAATAAACACTCTCCATGTCAGAAAACAATTTGTTTCAGCTGAGTTGGAAAGCTGTTCTGCAGTCACAGCAGAGCAGCACGTTTTGCTCTTGCCCAAGGCTCTCAGGTATAAGAAAGATCAATGGGGTGATATTATGAAGTTCAGAAAATTCTGAATCTCAGCCCAGCTACTCTTTGAAAAGTTTGAGTAAGCTCCCAGACAGGACGCCAAGAATCAAGTAGACAATTTTTTTCTCTTATGATAATGTCTGCAAATCACTCTCAAGACTCATCTGTGTCAGTTCTTATGTCATGAATCTATGTTAATCCTGATTTTTAAGAGTATTGTGATCTCTTGTCTCATTTCAATTCCTTTCAACTATCAGTCAAACCTGAGACTTCCTTATTAACCTCAGTGTTTTAGTATGACTTCCAGATTGATGTGACTTTCCTTTTCATAGAGAAATTAGTTTTGTGGATTTCAAGCAGCACATTTCTGATGTTGTATTTTTTGCTTGAGAAGCTTCTGCATTGCAGTGCTTCAATAACAAAGCACAATTGTTTTGCTTTAAAACTGGTGTTTGATATTCAAAATGTCCAGGCAAGTGACTTAGTAAATCTTAACAATTGCTTGCCATGAGCCACTTCTTTAAACTTAAGTTCCATTAATATATGGTGGGGCCATCACCAACTTAAACTCCAGAGTTTCCTAGGATTCTTCAGGTTCTTATTTCTCTTCTTTATCTCCTACAGTAGCAATTAGCTTTATGCCTCAGTATCTCTGCAGAGGATACTCAGCCTGGTAGCTGGCATCCTCCTTCATGATGTGAACACATTGCTGCCAGCCTAAGAAAGCTTTGTGGCAACCATGCTTATTGACACTCAAATGGGTGCAAAAATAATTTTCCTGGTTCTGGTAATTATGGGTTGGGTATATTCTGATCACTTCATATTAGTTTATTGCTCCTTAACCAGCTGTTTCCCAGTCATTTTGTTATTCAGAGGAGAACATTTTTTTTTCCAGTCAGATTTAGGCATTACTGTTTTGTCTGGTGTAGCTTCATTGTTTTTACAGTTTAACTCCATTCAACATCCTACCTCTACACAGATCATCTTAGAGACCGTCTAAAACTGAATGCTTATTTTCCATACTTCCAGAACTGTTAAATGGCACATTGCCAATACCTGAGCAATTTCTGAACCAAGACCAGTTCACTTTGGTTTTCAGGATGCTCATCTTTTCCAGCCAAAATTTTCTGATTTTTATTTTTGGCCATAATCTTAGAGACAACCCATATAAAAATTAGATTCACTGTCCATGTTAAATGTCTTTAATTAAGGAAATAAGTGTAGGGGATATGGACTTTATATACTTTGGTGTCAGGTCTTACAAACATATATCCTTTGTAGAATTTAATTTTTTCCTTCGTTCATTGCTATTTGTAAGTTTCCTAAACTATGAATGCTGATTTCATCCTTCATAGAAATATGCCTTGCAGTTTGAAATCTTGACTTGATGCCTAGAGGTCAAACTTTCTGAGCATTTATAAAAATTGACTTGTAAAGTCTGTCTTGCAGAGATGTCAGACTTTTGACTGGATGAACTAGTACGTAGGCAAACTGCATGAACGTATATTATTTTCCCTTGTGGTATCATGTTTTTTTTTTTTTGTCTGATTCTTAAAAAAAAAAAATCTTATTCCAATTCCTGAAGAATCATATTTCTACTTTCATAAAAAATATGGCACTAGCCGAGTTATAATGAAGAGCCAGTGAATGAACAGGTATGCAGTTTTAACTTTTAGTGTCTGGAGAGTAGAATAGGTAAGGAATCTACTACTAAGTAGTAACTAAGGATGAATTTCTTGAGTTTATGTAGCAGAAACCTGTATTTTTAGTGGACTAAATTCTAATCCTATGTCTGCATATTTGTGTTTGAGATTTATTTAATTGTGCTTGTCTGCAAACTATGGATTTTTTTTTTCCAAAAGAGCACTAATCTTTATCTGGCTGTGTAAGTTCTTTATGAGTTTAATCAGTTTCTTGTGTCTTTTTTTTTTTTTAATTATGCCCTGTGGTACAATGGTGAAACGATTTTTTCCCCCCGTTTTTTAAACTGGAGATATTTCAGCTGGGACATTTCCACATAAATTGTTTTAGTAGGAGACAATACATAAGAACCCAAATTTCAGGTAGTAAGTCCCCAAGAGTCTTAACACACAGGAAATAATGCTGCATGGGAAGCTGTTTTTAATTTGTATTGGCTTTACAGAAGGGTCTATAGGTAGCAGACAAGTATTTGGTAAAAGACAAGTCATTCACTATTGTACAGTCATAGAAGTGTGGCACAGGCAGATCCCATGACTTTCTAGAGACTCTGGTCTGGGAAGTCAGTGGAAGCTCTGAAAATTCAGTTTGAGCAACCTGAGTTACCCGGGGCTTTGACTGTGCTTCCTTCCAAGTGTCAAGGAGCTGCTCTGCAGGGATCACCATTTCAGACAGCCTCTGCTTTGCAGATATGAGACAGTTCCTTGCTATCTGCGTACTTGGACATGATCCCCCTTGAAGCTTCGTGAGTAACTTGTTTTGTGCAGGTCAGTCCTGACTAGTTCAGAAAATCCCAGCCCAAAGGCAAACCCTGGTATGCTACAGTGGGTGTAACACAGAATTATGGAATAATTCAGTTGAAGGGCGTCCAGGAGATCATCTAGTCCAAAGTCCTGCTCAAAGCATGGCTAACTTCAGAGTATTAGGGAAAGCGGTCACTCTCCATTTTTATTGTTTAAAGCAGTAGCTTTTTAATATATTATACTTTACCTTTTTGAGCACCCCTTAATTAAAGGGGTTCATTATGCAAAATGTAAAGAAATATATGTATTTATTAAGCATGCAAAAATATAACCAGACTATTGAGATATAATATTTTTTGTTGTAGAAGAATATTAATGACTTTAAATGAAATCCTGGCTCTGATAGGATTACCGTAAAATCCATGTTGTCGTCAGTTTAAAACAAAAGTTGGTCATTAAAATTTAACTATTTCTGTCATTCAATGTCATTTAAAATGAATGTAAAGTGATTTAAGTGACAAAAGTAAAATTTTTTTTTTTCATCTGTTTTAGGAACACTAAATGCATTTCAGAATAACTCGTAATGCTATTTTTGAGTTCTCTGAACTAAATTGTAATGTGACTTGTCTCCTTGAAACAGATGAAATGCGGTGTATACTGTACTTGGAACTTACTTGATTGCTTTCTATTTATTATCTATTGCCGAAGTACATATAGTTGAATGCTTTTCCCTGTAGGTATTATAGGAAAATAACTTTTAATTTAGGTTTTCATTTTTATTTCCAGGGATTGGATTTTGCAGCCTTCACAGGACATATGTTTGTTGGCATCTGCCTTGTTGTTTTGGTCTCCTTTCCTTTTCTCAGACTTCTTTACTGGAACAAAAAACTTTACAATAAGGAGCCAAGTGAAATTGTTGGTAAGTGTGAGCATGAAAACATTTTTATAAGCACTACTTTGAATAGGAATGTGTGTTAAACAGGAACTGACTAGTGCCTACTACAATGTTGTCCTTGGAGGGAAGTGCCCATTCACCTTCAGTCTCTGAATATTAAATTTTACTAATAATTTAGATTTGATTTTTAATTGTGATATTTTCTGACTTCTAGAAATGGATTTTTTTTTTTCTGATGCTAAACTTGAGGTGTTGACATGAATAATTAAATATCTTTCAAAATTTATGGGGATATCTTGCATCATTTATAGCCAAAGGCTTAAATACCACAATGTCCTGCATCAAAATAGGTACCATCTGCTCAAGGTGCTGGGTTCACAGAATAGCTTTAGATATATGCCTGGTTTCCCTTATGAGAAGCATATTGCACTGATGTATCCCTTCACTGTTGGTTTTCTCCCACTGGATTTTTTCAGCAATCTTTTCCTGATCTGTGGTCAGTGAAGGATGTTTCTTCAAGAGTAGAAGACATTTTCCAGTTTGCCTCTGTGGCTTTTCCAATCTTAACTTTCTCTGTTGTATAATTTCTGTAATTTAGTAAGACTAAATGCATTTCTTTTCAGATTGCTCACTTCAGTAGTCTCTAGAAGTCTTGGTAAAGCTTCCACTGGCCTTTTCAATAGCTATCGAGTATGTCAGTCCCTTTTTGTCTTTGTGCTTTCATGTCTTTCTGTTTGGTGGTTTTGAAGTTTTCATCATTGTTCTCAGGCTTCTGCTTGAGTGGTGAAACTTAATAATAACCCTCAAATGTCCTCAGTTTCTTTACAGGTGAGAAATAATTCACAAAGTATAATTTCTTAGAAGGCTTTGTACAAAGATAGCTGAGTATAAAACTGTTCTCCAGGAGTGATGGTTTTTCATTTTTGGTTGTTGGAGTGTTGGGATCCAGGTTCCCACTGACCATGTGACAGATATTTTAATGTGCTATATGACATCTCTGAACCTGTGAATATGGGGTCTATTTAGCATAAGGAGGACAGCTTTTGATATAGTTGATATAACTTGGCTCCAAACCCGTGGAAGAAGATAAACCCTTCTAAAGCATAATGTAGCTGTCTACAATGGAACAAATATATTGCATCTACAGAAAGTTTATTTCTGTCTTTTGGGTATAAGGGGAGTCCAAGGTGATTGAGTGGTTGGGATCTTCCTGACAGATACCTAATTTAGGCAAGATGAGTACCACTTATAGTGACTTGCCTTGTCCCAGGGAAAACTAGCTTTAGGAGTAAGATTTTATTAAAAAGACAAAAACGGCAGTCCTCTCTCCTCAGCAGATTATACCATGTCTCTTGAATCTCATCAGTAAGAAAGGTCAGAGGGAGACTTCACCACCTGGGAAGCTAGCTCTTGTGCAGACATTTGGTTTTGAGGGACTTCAGTGCCCATTCAGCACAAGCTGCTCTCAGCCTATCTGTTCACAGCTCTAGGGGCCAAAGCCTTGCTCAGTATTAAGAACAAAAGAGTTTTTGAGGTATTGTAGATGTGATACCGCCTAACTGTTTCCTAAGAAAATTAAAGAGAATTTTCTTTCTATTTATTTGCTTGGTATGAGATTTTCATTACTGTGCCATTGTAGAACAGATGAGGCTTTCTGCACCCTTAGAAATTTGTTCCTGAGAGCAAGAAAAATAAAGCAATGAACTCAGTCCCTCAAATGCCTAAATATTTCTCTGTGACACTACAAAATAGGATTTTTCAGAAACACCATCAAGAATCTTCTTTTCCTACCTTCTCGTACCAGAGAAGGTGCTGCAAGAAGTCTTCCTCACCTGGCAAATAAATCTATTGACTATGTACTTCTGGGTCAAAGAGAGAAAAGACTTTATTTGCCAATAGATGAAAAGACAGGACAATTCTGGCTCACCTCTGTACACTACATCAGTATCCATTCAAATAGTTCAATTTTTATCCTGCATGCCAGGAATGCCTTCAGAGAAAGTGAGTAACTCACTGAAAATTGGTGGTGCTAACATGCAGAAAAGGATGCTCTCCTCTCTTAGCCACAAACATGCCTCTAATTTGTCAGCTTGAAATAACTAATGTTGAGTTTTGCCTTGTGGGAAGACATCATTACCTAAAACAAATATCCATGAAAAACTTGACAGTAAACATTGAAAACTGTGTATCATGGGTGAGTGAGGGATCTTCCTACTTGTCTGCTCAAAGTTACTACTTTGAAGGGAGGCAAAAAAGCTATGGGATGAACAATATCGACTCCCAAGTTGTCCCAAGTAAACTACTGAAATGCATAATCTGAACAGGTAGGCAATTGGCTCATGTTTCTGTTACTCTCTTTTGTCCCCAAATGCTGAATATAGAGCAAGTTCCCACCTGTTCTACACAGGGCTCAAGAATGACAATCTTTTGTGAAAGAGATCATCTCTGGGAGAGGAATTATCTTTTTGCTGGGGAGAAAAGAAACCTTTGCAGCCTCCCAGATAAAGCAATTTGTAATTACGCATCATTATAAAAAAAGGTTACTTTTCTTTGTTGCTTGGAAGTATATTATTAAAATATTTAGTATTCAGCATTTTTTTTGTAACTTCCCAACTTTCTTATTTGAAAAGAATTAACTTACTTTATTCACTTCTTATTTTCTAATAAAAATCATAGCTTCATGGACATTTCCGTGAATAACTGGAGTTATTATATACTTAAATTATCTTTAAAAGTGGCAGCTGGCAAGGTGTCCTGAGATAAGTAATATCTACACAGAAAATTCATTTTGCCAACTGCGAGCAATTTTGCTCCTGACATAATAGCATTATTTTGTGAATATGCATTTTAGAAAATAGAATTATTTTTTCTTTTATTTATAAAATTTAAAGTAGGTTTTTTGTTTTTTAAGAAATCAAGTATACATAATCACTGTTGGATTACCTTAAATAGTACAATTTATTCACTGGCATAATATTTTTGCAAGTGGAACACTGTACACTTTTAAGAGTCTAGCATATTTCCCTCAATTCATCTTCTGGTAATCATTGCTACTTGCAGCTTAATATGTTCGGATATAGCAGCCTTATAATCAGTATACCACGTGTCCTTTCTCATAATCATCAGCTCTTCCTTTGCTGCAAAGCTAATCAGTAGCCGTTCAATTAGAGCAAATGCTAAAGCAGTACTCTTTCTATTGAAATTTTCTGTGAAATGGGATGAGAAAGCAACAAACACAGGCTCCATTTGGAGGTAGCTGGAGCAATTTGTATTTGCAGAAGGAGCACAATATGTTCCAAGGTGTTTTCAGGGGTCCTTCCATCTCTGACGGCAATGATTCTGTGATAACTCAAAATGGCTTGTTTGAAGCAGCTGTTTTAATCAGCTAAATATCTGCCTTCCCTCATTCTGTCTTTGATTAGTAATTAAGCAAGATATGTGACACTTAACTGCTATATTATTCTCATGAGATTTTTTCAGTCCGCCATGTGCTTTAAGCTTTTTCTATTGTTTTGGGCTACATTGAGGAAGGATAGGCAATAATTTTAGGAATAAACAGTGCTGTTATTCTGATGATACATTAGCAGATCGATTTCAATGCAGTGTGTTACCAGTGTCTTTAAATTGTTGGCTTTTGAACTAAGCTGTAGCATTTGTGCAGAAATAAAAACACACATTCCTTCCCCAGCAGTACCATTTAGCTGCAGTGGCTTGAAGCATAGCATATTACAAAAGAAAAAAGAACCTGAAGAACTCAACCATGAAAGAGGTAATCAAATTCCCTTTAAGAATGAAGGGATATTGTGAGGACTTTTTTGAGTGTGACTTTCAGCTGATAAACCTGCACCTTTTTCTGTGATGTTGAAAAATATGCTAGGATTGGGGTAGGAAGCTGAGAAGGTTTAAAAGATATGTGTATTCTTTCACAATAGAATATGTAAGACGAAATAATAATGTATGAGTGGCAGAAGAATTAACGTTGCTTTTCTGCTCCCTCTCCCTCCCACCCCCGAAACATTTTCTTACTTGAAACCAAAGTTTTTACGTCCCTGAGGGGTTAACCATGTGTTACTTAGTCCCTGGGAAGCATGACAATACACCGTTATGTCTCAGCTATCAAACTTTGGAGCTGTGGACCTCAGTGCTTGGGAAGATCCTTTTCCCCAGGACAGTGGTTGACATGTAGTCTGGTGAAAAGTATTATCTTTGCCATTTTTGCCAAAGAACAGCTTTCTGTTAGTGCGATGACTGATTTGGTACCAGCTCCCCATTTCTTCTGTGTTGCTTGCTCCAGTTCCTGATCATTTTGCTTGCTGAGAGACCCACTGTTGAAGCAGAAGGGGTGATGATAGGAGAGGGGGGAGCACATTATCCCTCTAATGTAGCTCGCTGTCTGCAGCATCCTGGAAAATAATGCTACGGTAGTAGTATGGTATGTAAAGCCTACAATAGACAGAATTTTCTAATTCATCACAGTCATGTGTAAAGTGCTTAGTGTGTGAAAAAACATGATACTGTTTCCCTCAACGTGAAATGTGGTAACCAGATGAGTGAGCAAACCTGTTTCTTCTTCCATGTGGAGCTTTGCAGCTGCTTCTCTAAGGGAGGAAATGGGAAAGGAGGATGGGGAAAAAAAAAAAAAAAACCAGATACAAAACTAGCAGTGAAAAGGTAGAAACTGTAGAAGAGAAAAGGAGTAGGGGAGGGATAGCTGAAGGTTGTCAGATATGCAACTGATAGGACTGAGACTTCTGTAGACCCAAGATGTCCAGATGTTCCTAGACACAGAGTAAGTGTTGCTTGCATCGGGCCTCATTTTGCATGAAACTGTCCAAAAGATGACACCGCTAGGAGGAAGGTCAAGATAGAAGGGAAGATAGAACTGAAAATCCTGTTTGGCACGTAAAGTCTGCTGAGTTTCTCCCTCTGAGTACCATAGTAGCATGGTGACTACACAAGTTTGTTAAAATACGTTGTGCTGCATATGATTTACCAAGCGCATGCGTCATCATCTGTAATTGTAGCTAAACACAAGGTATAGCTCAGTGTCATTATTATTCTGTTCATGTGTCCCCCTGTTGCATCTCTGAGATGCCTCCCTTGGGGAATGAACCCCAGGGCAGGTGGCTGTGGTTTAAGGGTTAACAGCTTTGTTGTTTTCTGATGGCATGAGATGTCTTGCCTGCTGCTGGAAGAAATAATGAAGTTTCCCTTCCCTCTCTGCACTGGGCTCTCATGGCCTGTGATGCTAACCTGGGTTTCCATGTGGACACAGGTTGGTCCTAGGCCAATCAAGCACACTCAAGCTATAACTCTTTTGAGATGATTATTCAAATAGATTCACAGTTGCTTTCTGGCCTTGAGACATGGTTTGTCAGTCATAGTTTGACAGTAGGTGCGAAAGTGCTGATAACAGGAAATTTAAAAAATGATTTGGTCACATCAATTGTATCAAATAAACATGGGTTTAAATTTTGTATTTTGCATGGTTTTGGAGCACTTGTAGGATCTCCCCCCTGCCAAGACATGACCCCAGTTCACTCTAGGAATCACTCCCAAAGGCGGTTGTTACAAGACCACAGAAAGTTTGGCTCCCAGGGTACTACACAGTCCTCCAACGCTACCCTGGTTGCATCTGCATCCTCTAGCACTGCTGCGTGCCTTCATGCCCTGGCCTGCAGTGTGGTGTACAACCTTTTGGTTTAATGCTGGTGAAAAACTACTGTGATGACTTGCAAGACAACCCCAATGCTATTTTGGACTCTTTCAATTGAAAAAAGCTCAGATAAAATAATAATAATGCCCAGGGCCACAAGGACATTGCAGGGGCACAGTGGCCATGACCCAGGGTATAAGATGTCATGGAGCATCAGTACAGCTTTGTGCGCCGCTTTGCCTCAGGGCCAGAGAACATTCCTTAGCCCTATTTTAGTTAGTAATGCATTTGTAGAACTAGGGACCTTTTCGTGCTAGAACCAGTGAGAGGTAGGTCGTGTACTGAGCTGGATTAAATACATCAGTAAATCTCTACCCTGTGGTGTGTCTGTACCTACGTAGGTACTTCACTAACTGCCAGTGAAGCACTACTGGTATTTTAATATAGCTGTTGAAAGCAGTGGGCTGGCCTTGCTTGGAAGCTGGTTCAGGTGAGGAATCCAACAGTCAGACTATGCAGAGAATAAAGTCCAAAGAAAGCAATTATTTCAAGATGCTTTCAAGCATTCAACTCCAAGCTAGATCTGCCTGGTAGTTTTGCAACATACATTGCACTCTACTGTCCTTACCCAGGATGCTAAATTCATCACAACTTCTTGTGAATTTCTTTTGCAGTCAGCTATGATTAAACATATTAGGAAATGTTTCTCGCCCCTAGCATTGATTTTTCTGCTCAAAACCACAGTATGAAAGAGAGATCAGCTTGTCTGTGTGCACATCAGCATACTCCTTTGAGCTCGTAATAAAAAAAGGAGCTTCATTTGATATGAAGGATACATGAATACTCCAAACTTTGCCCTATTTGACGTTATAGGTAACACTCGTATTTTGAGCTTGCTCACACTTTCTCTCTAATCCCAGTGTATGGGAAGTATCTTTAAATCCTGAAGAGCAGTGTGGAACAGGAAAACCTTTTTTTTCTTCTCTGCAATCCAGTTGTGTATATTAACAATGAATAGTTAATATTTTATTTAACTCTCCTACTGTAGTAGCATGCTAAACTAAAAGATGTAGCTATCTTACAAATTATCTTAGAATCTAAGACCATATTTTTCTTGTACATTTTGTGTCTTTTATTTTAAACAATGGTAAAACTTTCAGTTTCAAAGGAACTAGATAGTCTTATGGTCCCTGTGGACCTGTATACTTCTGTTTCGGTAATCTGGTCCAGCAGGGTCATGGTTTTATGTTTGAAAATGTCGAAAAAAATCTGTCTTTTTTATTTTCACCTTCAATACCTCTTCTAATAATCATGACTAAAAATAATTGTAGTTACTTACTTTGCATGGATTCAAGCAAAGTATTTTTTATATATTTTTTAGAGATTTTAAAGCATTTTATGTTTAAAATCCTTGTATGTGTCCTTTGTACTGCTTTAGAGTTGACAGATTATTCCGTTTGGAAAGAGGAAAATGTTGATCTGTCTTTTCTTGTTTTCAAGTGATAAAAATAATATTCTGACATTGCAGAATAAGGGAAATACGACAATTGCATATTATGTGCTTAGTGCATTGGTAATGCAGTCATCACAAGAAGGTTGCTGTTGTATTACTATACCTGCCTTTTTCAGAAAGAGAGTATAATACAGTGGCATTCTGAATCAATGGAATAGCACTTCACAATTTTATTGTATACATTTCTCATGGAAAGAGTCAGTACAGAAAAATCACTGTAGGGAGGTAAAAACTTAGGAAGTGATACCTTCTCTTTCTTTTACAGCACTTGCCCCCCTGGATTTTTGTGTGCATACCACAACTGTGGAACAATCGTACAGATATACACTTGCCAGAAAGACCTGGGCTTTCTTTAACAGTGTTCTGGTGAAGCTATGACCAAGTTTTCACTTTGCTCTGATGGCACTGAAGCTCCTACGATCTTCCTGGTACACAGAGCTATATATTAGGTGAATTTAGCACATGCTCTGTATCTGTTTGCTGCAAAGAACTTCCACTGTGATGACTTTTCATAAAAAAAGTGTAACCTTGACAGATTTTAAGATTATTCTTGCCATTTTATTTATCAAAATGAGCTGAACTTATTAGTCATCATTTTTACATTTAAACCAGTTGCTAAAAGATATATCTGAAGTGAGCTTATTTTGCTCTTCATTTTGCCCTTAGATGAAGCACTCTCTTTTCTATCTTGTGGATTACGAGAGGTAGTCTCTTGAGGCTGTATCTTTTCCTGGTTATTTTCCCTTAATAGGACTTGGAGAATACCATCATATCATCTTTCAGTTGCAGCACTGTCCCTGCTCTCCTCCGGCCCAGTTTTTTTTTTTTTTTTTTTTCCTTTTTTCCCCTTGTATTGAAATAACCTCTGCAGTTGTTTGGTTTGATGCAAAACATTTTATAATTGAAGTGTATCTGTTTACTTCTGAGCAAGGGATAGTGAGTTGAACTGAGATTTTTTTTTTTTTTAATTATGAGATGGTTGTACTTTAATGGAAAACATTGGCTAAATTAGTTTTTAATTAAGTCTGGCAGTCTGAGTTAAAACTTCTTGATAGAGAGTAAGCTGGAATTATTTTTATAGATTTCAAACCTGATATTTTTCTGAAATAAACTACTCCGAGATTTTAGAAAAAATTTAGGCTGAAAAGACTTGATTCTTTACTTCCCATGACCCTCTGTCATTCTCAATGTAACAGAAGAGATTATTGTGGTAACATTGGGTAAGTGCTAATAGCACATATGAAACCTAAATGTACTCACACTCCTGCTTTTAAAAGATGGGGAACTAAAGTAGAGGAAATTGAGGGGCAAACCCATAACAACTGAAATAAAGTTGCGTCTCTAAGTTTGACTTACCCTAGTTATTACTCTAGAACAGAGCACACATATCCTGAGACCCCATTCCCTGTTCAGGGAGAAACCAACTGGAGAGTAGTATGTGCCTTTTTCAAACACCTTGAAACATTGTGAGCTATCTAACCCTCTTTCATATGTGCAGATCACTCCAAGTATTACGTGACCATCACAGGGGTATTGAATTGACTACTCTCTTACAAAATGTAGTGGTGGGCTTGTAGTGTTTTGCTGAAATTCATCCCACTTCTTTCAGTAGTTAAAATTCAGGGGGCAATCCAAAGCACAGTGAGGAAAATTTTCAGTTCAGTTTTTAAGGAGAAGGATACTTGCTGTTTTGCAGCTCTCTGAACAGCCTAACTCTCTCCCATGGCTGGTGCCATCTGCCTCAGCTTGCCCAGAAGAAAACCCCTGGGATGTGACAGGTGTGTGGCACTATCTGAGATGCCCTGCAGTTTTCTGCCTGGGCTTCATCTGCTTTGCTGTAGGGACGAGGGTCTCCTGTACATCCTGTGCCATGGCTGCGATCCCGTGCAGAGCATCTGAACATGCCCTAGGTGTCTCGGTGATCAAATGGGGCCCCAGCAATCTAAAAGATGATATAAATGCAGCACTGTGCAGATTCCTTGCATTCCTTTGCAAGTATTTAGCTGAATCAGGCAAAGTGTGTTTTGTTGCAGTTTTGAAGACCCTGCAACATTTATGCCTCTGATTACCTTTATTCACATTACTAATAAACTGGCCTACTCAAAGAAATAAGGACAAGGACATTTTAGACATTTTTTTCAGAATTAGAACTTATGCTTGTCTCCTGTTGAGGGACGCTGCCTCTAGGAAAGAGGCATCAGTTGTCGAGCTGGAATATAAAATCATAGAAACATATGATTTTATACTTGATTTTATATATATTTT
>VXAL01000667.1:6501-22212 GCA_013399475.1 Chauna torquata | reverse complement strand
GGGGGCCGGGCGGGGGCCGGGGGGCCGGCCGAGCCGCCGGCCGGCGTGCGGGCGCGTTTGCTCTTGCCTTGCCCGGTGCGGCCCGCTCCTGCTGCTGCGGGGTTTCCGTCGGGCAGAGACGCGTGCTGCCCAGGAAGCCGTAGCTGCCCGGCGTCGTTTGCAGAGGCCGAGGTCTTAGAGGCGACGGGTCGCGTAGCTTGCGGGCTGTGGTTAGACTTTTGAAATGACAGGTTTGATGAAACTCCAACAGAGATGGTTGGAATAAGGAGTCAGCCTGCCAGGTTGCGAGGTTTCAGATCTGTAAACCTCTGCACCGCTGCTGGAACCACCCGTGTTTTTTTCTGTCCAGCACCTCACCAGGAGGTACCAGATGTTATTCTACCGCGGTGTTTTTCTGAAATTGATCATGCCCTTTCAGCAAGCTTTAAACTGAAGGTAACACTTGAAGGGTCAGAAGAGGTGAACTCTAACTGCCAGAGAACATCCTTTTTCTAGCAAAATGCATAGTTTTTTGCACCTCTGTGAAAAAAGTATCCTTGCTATGTAGGAACAGTTAAATAGTTGAAAAGTTTTGACTGGATTTAAAAGCTTTTAGCTTCTGAGTCTGAAGAAATGCAAGAAGAATATTACTGTTGAGGGAACCTTAATGGAAAGTCCATCCCAGTAACGTTGTAGGCGTAAGCCCACAAAAAAAAAGGGGTGGGGTGGGGCAGAAAAGGCTAACTTAAGCTCTTACCGATGTAGCTAACATTTCTGGTTTCAAAAATTGCTTATAGGAAATCCCTTTTCAGTGATGTTCCGTGGACATTTTCATCAATAAGTCCTTGCAGTGATAACTTTACAGTGGTAACACCTCCATTAATATTAGAGCTAATGAGATTGTAGGGTATAGGTGTTCACAGCATAGAGGTTTGGATGATGCAATTGTTTGGGTTTTTAGTGGTTTTTTTTTTTTTTTTTTAGCTAAGGATATTAATATCTTGTGCTTGGAACTTAGAGAGGTAAAACTGAACAATACCAGCTATTCTGTTCTAGTTTGTAATTCCACTCACCAAAGTAGCAACATTTTTCATTGTACTCTACGAATCTTACCAGAACGTTTTATTTCCTGAGGTCCTAAAATCACGTGGCTTTGTTCATAAACTTTTCTTAAAATGACATGAATAATATATTTCAGTTCTTTGGCAATTTGGAAAAAAAATTAAACATCATTTTACATAAAGTGGCACATAAATTATTATTTTTTTGAAACAATTCTCAAGTTTCTGTTACTGGGCAGAGTTACTTCAGATTCAGAAGTTTAGATGTCGTGCTAGACATGTATATGAAAAAAAACTGAAAAAAGTTTATTTTCTTTAGATTTTTTTGATCAGATAATGTTACAAAGTTTTGCTGCCACTGTGGAATATTTTTACGTGCTGTATCTATGAAAATACTTTTCACCAAAATATTTAGTCAAAACTTCTTCCTGTTTCTTTTAACAAATCATCTTTGTGTTTAGCACTTACAGCTCACTTTGTTCCATCTGGTATGAATTGTTTCTTTGACTCTAAATGACCCACAAATAAAATTATCGGAGAAAAGATTCAGATCCTGACAGAGATGGCATGCTGCTAATCCCATTTGCTGTTAGGTGTTGCATGCCTAGATAGTTTTGGTGGTGGCAGTTAAATATGCTACCCCTCTGTCATTAAGGAGCATGTATGGACTAAATTAATTTTATTGCCCTCTCCCAATGGCAGACTGACATGATGTATGTTTTAAGAGCATGCAACACAATTGTCCACTTGAGCACCTCCTCTGTTTAAATTAACACTGTGACTACTCTGTGTAAGATGTGTTTCATTTAAATGTATATATGATCTTGCCGGGAGTTGCTTGGTGTGTTTTTTTGTTTTGTTTTTGATGCCTTTTTGTTCTTACAAAATTTCTGTGTGCAGACACACTTGCTCAGGGNGCAACACAATTGTCCACTTGAGCACCTCCTCTGTTTAAATTAACACTGTGACTACTCTGTGTAAGATGTGTTTCATTTAAATGTATATATGATCCTGCCGGGAGTTGCTTGGTGTGGTTTTTTTGTTTTGTTTTTGATGCCTTTTTGTTCTTACAAAATTTCTGTGTGCAGACACACTTGCTCAGGGGAAAAAACTCCTGACAAAAATTCTCAAGCAGCTCTTCCCCTCCACCCCTGCTCCTCGTTTTTGTATTTGCTTTAGTATGAAGACCTGAATACTTTGCAGCATGAGCCAAAGGTCTTCACGTGAGACGATTCTCATTACTTTGGTGCGCTTTAGGATGATGTTGCAGGTCTCTGTTGAATGTAGGCCTTGAATGGAGGCTTTGCCTGAGCAGGATCTCTCTTGTAGTAGAGGCGCAGATTTTTGCAAATTGGTGCTACAGGTACCAATATCCTACTGCTCTACAAAACAGCTGCTTGGGGGAAATGTGTTCTGTTTTGTGGACACTGTTCAAGAATCTTTGAAATAACTTTAGGCATCAAAAATCTTATTTTAGCATTAATAGCATGAGTATATTTTAGGTTCTGTTACTTTTTGTTTATTTTTATGTCTTTATAAATATACGTATTTATCTTATGAGGGAATTAAAATAGGAAATTAGGACATATGCTGCTGTAGAAAATCTTATGAGAGTGTAAGAGTCCAATAATTTTGTGAGCAGTAGGTTTGAAAGTGAGATTTAAAACAGTGCAAGATGTGGTGGCTTATGGATCTCTTTCTATTTATCTGAGAAGTTGCTTTATAGTTTAGTTTGTGTCCCGCCCCCCCCCTTTTTTTTTTTCAGGAGAAAACTAAGCCTTTAACATTTAAACGAAGTATTCTTACCTGCAGCTTTTCTTCTTGGCGAAGGTCAGGCTGGCTGATTGGAAGGCTGTTGTGCTAACCTTTTCATAGTTAAGCTGGAGGTTCTGATGTAGGCTATTTGCTACAACGCACTCCTTGAATGCCATGTTTTTTAATTGTCACCTGGGTTGCACTGATTGGCAAATACAATGCTGAGATAATTGGAGGGCTCCAAAGCAGGTTATAATCACAACATTCAGCAATCTCAACAAAACCGTTTAGATTAAAATGCAGTTTGAATTAGAGAACACTTGGACAAGGTGTATTTTACAAATTACAGTGTAGGAGCCAAGTTTTTTTTGAGAGATGAGGGAAAAGAGAACAATCAAATTCTGATACTCAAAAACAGTTAGCTCTTCTCAGCTAAGTTAATTGAATCTAAAACTTCTTGGAATGTTAATTTGGCCCAAGTCCCCACTCAGATCAGGGCTGATGCTGATGTTAGATTAGGCTGCTCAGGGGACAAAATATTTGAAACTTCAACATGGAAACAAAAATGATAGAAAGGCTTATGACAGAAAGGAAAAGAACTGCTTCATAATGGGCAACAAGTGTATTTGTGGAATCAGAGCATTTGACAACGTATTGTGGAATCAACACGTTATGAGTGTTTACATAATAACTGTTCGATCTTTTAGGGTGATGAATTCTGTCAGCTATCGTTAAAGTCTGTGGGAAGTCAGTGTTTATTGCTTTGCAGGATTGAGTGTTTTGTCAGGAATCTGTATTTCTGTTTATAAGTATAAAGAGGGAAGAAATATAGAAGCAAATACCAAAATCCACATATCTTGTAAAGATGACTTTCTCATTTATAAATTTTGGTCTACTCTAGATTAAAAGCATCTGTACGAATGTCTCCTCTAGCTTGGTTTTTCTAAAGTCTGTCACTGTTGGGCTGAAGTATTTTGAAAGGGTGAAGATGCACCCCAAATTTTTCAAATCTTGGTTATTCCAAGGCTAGAGATCACTTACTTGGAACAAAGGTCTTTCTCACTGGATATGCTATGTTGAAAAGTATCCATCGTTTGATATAAATATTAAACAGAATTGAATGTGTTTATTGGCTGATGTCAGCTTTGAATACCTTAAACTGACAGAGTCAATACATGGACAACCACACATTTGAATTGCAATAATGTGTGAACCTTAATGCTTAGATGACGCATGGAACTGTCCACTAGATATTTTCTTAATGTTTTCAGTAGGGTCTAAAATGAGGTGTATTGAACGGATTCTAATGAGAGAATCACTGCCTGAAGAGGTAGATGGTGTCACAGTGTTAAAATAGGTCTAAATAGTTTATTCTTACAAGCACAGAATGGACAGTTGTATCTTTGTTTTTGGTATGATTTCTGTAGTGAAAGTAAAACAGATCATTTTCTTTTAATAGCAATTCATGTTATTTGACCTGCATTGTTTCAAACTTTGCTTTCTTTGCAACATTAGGTCCGAGTGATGCTGGATTTATGTAACAGCACAAAAGGGATATGCTTAACAGGTATGGTTTTTTTTTTTTTAAACCCATAAATGTTACACTTATTTTTACCTTCAGGAATACAGAATTACAATGTTTTCAAAGTACTTGAGGTAGATAGAGTTTAAAATGTCCAAGAAATATGCTACTTATCAGAATTTATATATCAGTTGGATTATTTATTTAAAAAAAGGTAGCAGGTGCTACTTTGGGACTTACCTATTGTTATAAATGCTGGAAGTTAAGAAATTCAGCTTATATTACGTGGAGCTGTTTCTTTCCTATATAATTTGCATAATCATATCTTATAGATTTAGGTGTGTTTAAAATACTAGTTGAGATTTAGCCTTGGTATTTTTGTGTTTGTCCCCACACTTCAAGGCTGACATGGGAGGAATGCGTAAGTAGGGTGTAGAAACTTGCTTCCATGGTCGTAACTCCTGCGGAGTAGTGGAACTTGGAAGAGCAGCATGTTTGCCTGCCCTGCCTTAGGAGTGTGTTAACAGGGTGTTGGGTTTCACATGCTACCAGTCTGGAATTGGAACAGCTGATGGCTGGAACTCAAAATGGTGTGAGCAGTTTCTATGTGATGTGGTGAAGAGAATATCAGGTAGTAGCCAATTTGAGGGCTGTGGTCCAGCTTTGAAGACTGTAGCAGACTGAGTGATGTTTGTTTTGGAAATGAGAAGATTAGAAATAAGTCACTGTTTAGGAGTTTAAGAAAACACTTCACTTGCTGCCTGGTTCATATTTTCAGTTGGTTCAGATGATTTCAACATAAATGAGATTTACCATAGTGTACACAGATGTTAAATGCTACTTCTGAAATTGCAGATCAGTTCTGGTTGCTACTAAGGCTCAACCACAGGCAACCTAAATGTTTATTTCTTTGGGCTCTGGAGTTCTGAATTGATGCTACTTGGTGCCTTTTGCAGCTTTTTGTTCTCCTGACACTATTAAATTGTTTCTTTAGTACTAGCTGTCTCTGCTGTAGTCCTGTCACATTTACTACTTTTCAAGCGCCTTTCTTATTTATCTTATGCTTATACAAGGATAATCAAGATCCTCAGTTTGAGATGACAAAGTAATTGTAGGCACTAATGCACGTAACATTGTAATGTGGAAAAAAATGTTCATTTACTGGAAAATTGGGAGCAAGTTGTTAACTGACATTACTGCCTGTACTGATTAAAAGGAATAACCGCTGTACTATAAAATAGTTTTCAATTTACTCATAATGCTTTCTAATTTATGCTGAAAACTGTCATCTTTAGGGAAATCCAGTAATTACTTATTTTCTCTTTTAGAGATTTTTTTTTGTTGAAACAAGACAGTACTTAGTTGGCTGGATAAAAATGTTCACCGAACTGATTTGGTTCTTTAATTGCAACAACTACCTTTCTTTGTATTCTCCTAGCCTGTTTTCTCTCTCTTTTTTTTTTTAAATGTGTATTGCAGATCACATAAGGTAAATCTTGTTATAGAAACATTTTCAGGTAATGCTTTACTCCTGCCTGCTATGCTTTCTTCTCATTAAGGCCCTATACTAGAATTAAGTCAGACAGAGTAAGACAGATTTTATTGTATTACATGTTGCAGAATAACTGAAGCAAGTCCAATTTCCAGTACGCCAACCAATACACCAACCAGGTTCTGTGGGGAGCTTGGTCCAGTCTGGAGACCAATTACATGTAAAAATTGTGATTGTGGTTTAGATGTAGTTAATAAGAATGACAAGACCTTTTTTCCTGTTTAATTAGTCTGAATCCTGAATGGTAAGGAAATATCTGAAAAAACCACAGGGAAGCATGGCGTGTATTTTAATGTGTATTTTCAATGGGATCATGACATTCATCACTATTGTAAAGCTATTCTTCTATTGTAAGAAGATTTTGGAAGAAACTTACATAAAGGAAACGTAATGATTGTGGGATGGCTTGGGTCCACGGAATTGGAAAGGCACCTAATCCCAGTGACATTATATTGTAGAGGTGGTTGTTTGTCGAATCTTTATCAATTTAAATTTGCAAAAGGCAGAAACATGTATGTAACTGCTTTTAAGGATGCTCTTTCAGTAAGTCTTAGTTGAGTTTGTGCTAAGGTTCAAACAGTAGTTTTTAATACAAAATAGCTAATTTCATCCCTTTTTATTGTTCTGATCTAATGCTAATTGGTTCAATTTGGAATTGTTTTTTTGTTTTCTTGCTAGGATAAACTCACTGTTTCTTCTTTCTTGTGTTCTTTTGCATGTTCTTGAGGTAGGCCCCCCAGGTCCTCCAGGTAAGATACTTTGACAATTGCAGTAATGTTTTTGGGTAACTGAAACAGTTGCTGGTATAAATGTGGAAATACAGAAATGTGTCTTTATAGAATAGTCGTCTTTTGCTAATTAGAATGAGGGAGAATTGAATGACTGCCTGCCTTTATAACTCTTATACTTATGTCAACCTGCGCCCCTTCTGGGGGTGGGAGGGAGGTTAGGCTTTTGTGTCAGAGGAAAGAGAATAGTTTGATAAAGCATATTTGATCAAAACCAGATGGTTTTTAAGTAGCATTTAGGTGAAGAGGTGAATAATATATATAAAAGAGTAAATTGATATTTAATTTAACACTATAAACATCTCTTAAAAGATGTTGGTTATTGATTTCTGACCTCTCCCCCTCCCAATTCGCCAATAATTTTTCCTTCTTTCTTTTAAAATTCTCTCTTTCTGCTCTCACTTGTGGTTGCTAGGCTATATGAATGGTTACTTGCTTTCTTTCCATGCTTCTTTAGCTGTGGGTCTGCTTAGAATAATTCTCTCTATCAGACAAGTATCAGGTACGTTTTGTTTGTGGAGGTTCAAATAGTGACAAAGAGGGAGTGATGTCTTCTGCATCAAGCCAATCAGAGTTTGGCACTACAGTATTCTGCACGAGGAGGTAAATGCTTTTCTTGTGTTTAGTCTAGCCAGTATGATAAGCAATGCTAAAGCTTGTGTGGCTTGTGGAAGATGTTACAGTCACTGTCAAAGTCAGAAATATGATGGGTTCCACTGTGTTTGATCCTTGAGGTGGAATCTAAAAGGCTGATCTGTGCTGGTCCTAACGCAAAATATGTGCAGCATTCATTTCAGTCTTATGCTAAGGCCAGGGCAAATGCTCACCTTATGGTGTGTGTGTTTTTTTTTTTTTTTTTTAAGAAGGATACCCTGTTAGTATGGAGAACATAATGGCCAATTAAAGGATTTTGTTTAAATATATATTCCTTTGTTTAAAGGAATATATACCTATAAACATAATAAACGTAAATTTAGTCAATTTAAGGCTAAATTGCATTTAATGGTGAAAACTCAGTTATGCTGTTTGACTTGTTCAGGGCCTCCTGGACTTGATGGACTGCCAGGCTACAATGGATCAGATGGAGTTCCAGGTATACCAGGTCAAAAGGGGGAACCAGGACTAAATGGAAAAAGAGGAAAAATAGGTATTTTTTTTGTTTTTAAAAATGCTTTCTTACTGTTATATTCAGATGTGGTTACTTTTAGACCTTTGTTATGCAGAGAAGGGTTTCAATGCTTACAGAGAATTTGCACATTGCAGAATTCTGTAACGTTCATTGTCTTTCTTTAAGTTTTTGTAGATTACTTCAGACTTATTCCATAGAGAGAAAGATGGTATAAATATGCTATTGAATATAGCAAATTAAAGCTATTGAACAAAATTAATTGCATCTCAGTATTCTGAACTCGCTGTTAAATACTGTCATTATAAGACTGTTTCCATTCCCTCAACCTGCTGACATAAGGACCCTTTGACTTCAGATGGCTTAAAAAAAAAAACAAAGCCAGAGTATGGGAGTGGGAGTTGCATGTTACGACAGTTTTGGTTCCAGATACATAATAATTATGGTGGGAGCAGTATATTTCCATATTTTTCTTCTTTTCTAAACTGTCCATTTAGGCTAGAAACTCTTGGAGCAGCTTTTTTGAGTCTCGGATAGACTTTGTAATGCTGCAGGGTCTCTAGGTGCTATTTTAACGTAACCTACAAAAATAGAGCAGCTCTGCTAAATAGCCCATAGGCTGCATGCAGCCCACAAGCAATTTTCTGTGTTGGTCAAGGAAATTGTTTAGCCTAACTTACTGATTGCACCATGACATGTCTCTGCTAAGAACACAAAGAAGCGCTGTTGTCTCTTAGCTGTCCATCTTATCAGCATATGAGGAAATAGGACAGTGCAAAGACTGAATATAGAGAACGGTAGTAGACCTGGAATGCTAGATTCAACAAATCACTGTACAGTAGCTGAAATGGGAGGTAGACAGTTACTGTGCTCAGAGGCTGTAAATTACTGTAAAGGTATAAAGCAGTAATTGCTTTACGGTCTTATCTGATGCATAATAGCTACTTGAAGACACTGATGGATAGTTGGTGTCTTCAAGGCAGAGTGACAAAGCAGTGGGTTGTGCAAGGTAGGAGGGTAGGGAGACATCAGAAGGGGTAATATTGGGGGGGTAGAGAAGAAGTGTATGTTAATGAGTAGATTGGCTGATGCTAGCAGGTAGATATTCATATTGGTCCACCTATTATTCTGACTTTTGCACCCTGTTGTGTGGGCCTGCTGGCAGGTACAAATGGGACAATTGTCCAATTGTCTACGACTGCTTGAGACAGTACATGGTCTGTCACTTTAGTATTCCTCAACTTTTTTTTTAAATTGGAAATGAAAGTGAGAACCTGTTTTCAGAGAATCAGATGGTGATTGTGCCATAGACACATTTCAGAGTAATTCTGTTTCTGGTTTCACCAAATCAATTTCAGTAGTAAGACTATAAGTAGAAGAACAAGCATTTGCTTCTCAAGTACTTACAAATGTAATATATTTGAAACTTATGCCTGCAAGAACATTTATATTTCTAGTCATACGACTGTTAATGCTGCTCTCCTAAAGCATGACAATGCTAATTGACACAAAGGTAGAGGGTGGAAAGTTTTGAGATGACAGTTGTACAAACACACCATTGTTTTCCTTGTTGCAAAATGTTCCAACTGAGATTACACAGGACAAATGAATGTCTTGTTAAAAATGTTACTTTACCAAATGATCAAGCACAAAAAGTATATGGACAGATCGTGCTTGTAAAAAGTGTAAAGGCAGGGTATAGGAACCATGTGAAAATGTTACAAAGTAGCTAAGTCTGTGCTCTGCTGCAACAAGGGAAAACGCTGACAGGTTGAAAGTGCAATGTGTGTAACGTTAGTGCGTAATTTCAGAAAAAGTCTAGAGGAACCGTGAAAATGCCCTTCTTCTTTAATGCCTTACAAATGTAAAATGAATGTATTACTTCACATTTTTCCTTAGCATTCCTAGCCCAGAAATGCTCCAGCCTGCATTGGCAAGGCCCAGGTCTCCATATTTCATGTTCTAAACTCGGAGATTACTGGGTGAAGAATAAGAGGCCTCACGGTGGCCTGCAGCTTCCTCAGGAGGGGAGTGGAGGGGCAGGGCTGATCTCTGCTCTCTGGGGACAGCGACAGGACCCGAGGGAACGGCATGGAGCTGTGACGGGAGGGTCAGGCTGGGTGTTAGGAAAAGGTTCTTCACCGAGAGGGTGGTCGGGCACTGGACCAGGCTCCCCAGGGAAGTGGTCATGGCACCGAGCCTGCCGGAGTTCAAGAGGCATTTGGACACCGCTCTCAGACATAGGGTCTGGTTTTTGGGTGGTCTTGTGTGGAGCTGGGAGTTGGACTTGATGATCCTTGTGTGTCCCAACTCAGGATGTTTTAGGATTCTTTGCACCTAATGAATTGTACACTGTTTCCCTGCTTACTTGGTTAAGAAGTTGTTTTGAAATCAGAGCAAATTACAGCCACAGTTAATTGCAGATGAGGGGGAAGAAAAAAACAACTAGAATGAATGCATTTTGTATTTCAACAAAATGTGTTGATTTTAGGAACCATGTGATTAATACTGCAACAGTAGTCTTGGTACTGAAATGGTTTTTATTTCTAGGTGTGCCAGGACAAAAAGGTGATCATGGACAGAAAGGAGAACCTGGAGAAATGGGTTTATCTGGCAAGGATGGTATACCAGGTGGAAAAGGCGCAAGAGGAGCAAAGGGTGAAAAGGGGGATGCCAACAATGATGTGATATTAGAAGGTAGGAAGAAGTGCTCTTAGGAGCTCTCTTGCAACAGCGTACGTGACAGAAAAAGATACTCTGCTTCTGTGGCAAGAACGTGATTTACAAGAGTAGGACCAACCGACACAACCACATTATCCACAGCAAAGTTTTTGCGTATTGCTACAGTTCAGATATTAGTATCGCTCAGTAATAGTCTCAAGGGTGTGTGCAGCTCCAAAAATTAAAAGGACTGCCCAGGGGACTGTGTTCCCTTTACAATGCAATTCGTCAGAAAAACTGTTTGGGCTTTGGGTTGAGGTGTACATGAATTCCACACTTTCCAGTACACTTCCAGACAGTTGAACTCCTCCTGCTCTTTCTTGCAGTGTAGTTTTATATATGTATTAGAAAATGAGAGCAGATTTCCACTCAGGAATACGTGAAGGAAGCATCATGGCAGCCACAAATATAAGCTGCTAAAACTATAGCACTGTAGCATCTTAAGTTGAAGTCTTAGAAAACACTATATAAAAGGCAATAGTGCTTTATAACTCTCTAATGTTCCTGTAATCCAGACAGATTAAATTGCATTGATGTCCTAGAACTTGTGAATTTCTAGATGGTTCACCTTCTAAGAAGTAGCATCCCAGAGAGTTTATTGAGCCGAATTTCTGTACGCAAAAACCTCTTAAGACGACAGAGGCTATTTTAGAGATCTCTAAAAGTCCATCATGTGGACACATACAGTTCTCTGCAGATTGCCTGCTTGCCTGCAAAGGCCTGCAGCGTTGTACTTCATTTTGTACGTAGGTGCAAAAGGTGAACCTGGACCCCCAGGGCCCCCTGGACCACCTGGACCCCCAGGGCCTCCACGAAAACGTAAAGGTAAAACACAGCTTCAGGAGAACGTATACAGCAACAAATGCACAGGTTAGTTCTTTCCATTGTTCTTTTTAATATTATAAGCAGGTTCAAGATTAAACCCATTGCTCCAAGTCTCACAAAACAGTAAGCATACGTTTAATTCTCCTGGCATCAGTAAAACTGAAAAAACTTAAAGCTGAGCATGTACTTGGATGTTTTGCTGAAATACAATCTGGATAAGGCAGCAAGCTATCTCCAATATAATATTTGTCTTTTACTCATGCTATTCTAATGCTCAGGCAAAGTATTTGCAAATGGGGTTTTCTGCTAGATGGAGTGTATTCCGAAAGTAGGAGAAGTGCAGTTGAATTTTTTAGCTTCTAAAGGCTGAATTTTAATTTTACATGTAAATATAACAGCTGTTAACCAGGCTGCATTTCACTGTGTTCTACAAAATTAAATTGCCTGATCATGGGCAGAACTGATGCAAGCTAGATGAGCTGGAGGAAGGCAAAAGGCTTTGTGTCCAATTGATTATGTAAGTTTTGGAGTAAGGTGATTTTGAGTTCTTTTCTATTTTTGCATTTTGTCATTATTGTATCCCAAATGACAGGTTGGATTATGACTCTCTTATTTGCTCAGCTGTAGCTGTGTTGATGAGCTACATGGCTAATCATAATAATCAGAGTAAAAATTAAAGACAGAGTAGCCTCCCTTCAAACTGCTGCAGTGATTGGCTGCAAATTGCACAGCAGAGACTGTTAGAACCAAAATATGAGTATCCAGACTGCCAGTTTATAGGCTGCTGAAATGTAGCGACTGTACTGCCCTTCTTTTCTTTTTTCTCTTCTCTTCTCTTGAGACAAGAGGAGGGGAAGGGACACACTGGTGCTTGGAAATCAACGATGTTCTTACTCATTTTGTTGTAAAAATCAGCAGCCATGTTTTATGCGTATTTCAAGATGGATGTCTGAAGTCACCGAACTTTAGAAAATTTTGACCAGAAACAGTATCCGAGAGCCTTTCTTATTGGTCAGTGAAGCAGTGGGAGGTGAGACAAGCTAGTGGCTTGGATGCTCTGGAACATGGGTTCTATAAACATTGTTGTATTGTGACAACTGGAAAATTTTGGCTTAAGCTATCAGCTGATAAGGGAACAAACGCAAAGAGAAGCTGGTGCTAGAACAGCATTTGTATTTCTAGCTTACTCTAGCTGGAGAATGGAAGCAAACTTTTGGTTTTGGATCTACATACTGGATGTGGCCCCTGCTGTCCTTGTCCTTTACCCCTCAATCGTATTTGATGCCAAAGATGACTGTTGCTTTCAGTGACTGTTACTATCCCTACAGTTCTGGGATGAATTTTTCCTCCCAGCTGAGAAGTCTGTTTTCAGGGAGGTCAGAGTGATCCAATAAAAGAATAGCAAGGAACGTCTCAGTTCCTAATTTTCCTTTTTTCACATTTCTAGAAAAGAAGGGAGTTATCTGTGACAGTGTTTGGTTAAGTGGGGTTTCTTTTGTAATTGGGAATGTAGTTTCTTAAGAGGCATATCAGAAGGGAATAGAACAAAAAATTCATACCGTTATTAAGCATGAAACATGCAGAGTGATTTGTATGTCTCACTGTTAATAGGGCGATACTGATTTTATGTTGCAATAGTAAAGATGCGGAGGGGGAGCACGGTTCTTCTCCAGAGTTAGGAAAAAACTTTCAGTGGTAATGGATTTGAAATACTGTTCTCCCTTATTTCTTCTGACAGTTTGACATTAGTAGCCCTTTACCTTGCAGGCAAAGCAGCACACAGTATTACGGATGTCTAGCACCTAAATTGCCTACTGCAAGGAGATAACTAGTGATTAGCTGTTAGTGATGTCCTTTTTAGCTTACAGTAGTTTCAAATGAGCTAGGACTAGTACATGCATTAGCATCATCTTTTCCCCGTAACCATCATTTTGCAGTTTGGTAAGATGAAAATCTTTAATTTTTTTTTTTTTATAAATTAACTAGCTATTAACTAGAGAATAATTAATACTGGATGGAACACACATCAATTATTTTTACCTCTTATTCTTAATGTAGAATGTAATTGTAGTTGTAGTAGCATGTGAGAATCTCAATCAGGAGATGCTGGTGTCAGAATGGAGCCCAAAGAGCCTCCTCACAATGGAAAGTAGATAGCTGAACAGAAATCTGATCCTATTTGAAATTCAGAAATGCACGAACTGTTGTACAAGATATAATTGGACTGCTTACTCAGGTAGCCTCTTTTCAAGTGTTGGAACAGACTGAAGTGCTTTGGAGGGATAAGGTTTATCTGATGGATTTCTAATGGATTTGAAATCCCAGTGTGCAAATGGGAGTTATGTTCAAATAACTTTGCATAGAAGAGGTGTTCCTCAGTGAGCATTTACATTTTATGAGCCAGTAGTCTGTCACTATAATGCAAAAATAGATCATCTTTTGTAATTAAATATTCGTATTCCTTTGAAGAGAAGAGCATACATGTGCTGATTTACAACTGTAATTAACTTATTGCATAAGAATATAAGAATGGACTCTATAAATCAAGTTTTACCTCTTTCAAAATTTAATTTCCTAAAGAGAATTGAATAATTAGTTGCAAACTCAGGTGTATTTGCTCTCAATGGTACAGTTAGCTAATTCTAAAAGAAACAAAACACCCCTCACTCTGTCCTTCACACCCTCCCCCAGACAGACAAAATGTATAATTTTCATGTCTTGTAAACTATATTAAATCTCAGCCAGAATATTTTAGGATCAGAATCAGTAGGATATTTATCTTTTTTGATGGAAAGAAAGCAATGAAAATTTCACATAGTACTCTCTGATAGAAAACTCTCTTTTTAATCTTAGTAGCTTTCTGTTTCATGCAGCTGAAAGTTCTCAGAGTATTGCAGACATTCTCAAATCCAAATAGGGTATTCAGCTTCACCAGAAACACTGACCTGGTCCTTGACTATTCCATACTCTTAGATAAAGTACTGTATAGATAAACTATATATATATATAACTGCTCACACAATTAACTTTATTAGTTCGTGGGCTGAGACTAATAAACTTGTGTACTGCAACTTATTTCTGTTGATTGGATTCCTTTTTTGAGATATTTTGAGAATGCTTTGAGATCAGAAGCTGGAAAGGGACCTAGAGGGATTGCGAGATTCCAGTTACAGGCATATATCATCCCACAGCTGGATTGACTGTGCCTTTTTGGGGAGATAAATTGTGATCAGTTACAACTTTTAATGTCCTATCAGTAAATGTTCTAGATAAATGAACGGGAGAAATATGTGTTTTTTTTTCTGGAGGTTTTTTTTTTTTTCCCTGTATGAACAAAGAGAGGATATAACCTTAAGGAGAAAACAACAATGCAGTGCAATCTGCCCGTTCTTTCCTCAATGTCACACTACCCTTTCAGCGCTACTTTGCAGTTACTTCGTATTTTTGCTATTTTGCTCATTTAAACTTCATCTCAGCCCTGTGAAGCCCAGAAATCTATTGGAAAGCAACGATGAAAATGCATGTCCGAAAGAATGTGCAGCCTGCTTGTCAGACAGTGTGAAATATGTAAAGAGGTGAATGTTAGGAATGGGGTTAGAAGACAAGGCTACAATGAAATCATGATATCATCAGCACGGAACTGAGAACTGTTCTTTGTGGTTATTCATTCTGAGCAAATTGAAATGTGTTGCACTGTTTTAAAGGCAGAGAAGAGATCTTTTAAAGAAGCTGCATCTGGATTTACAGAAGAAGTACTATAAATAATTTCATCAAGGCATTGTTTAAACAGTAAATGCCAGAGAAAACCCAACCAGTTAACCTTTAAATTGTTGAGGGGTGGGGGAAAATGTTTACAGTTGTTTATTTGTTGCTTTTGTGAACCATTTTTCTATGTGGAAGGAATATAGTGTATAATTTCCCTTATTCTTTCACATTGCTTCTTTAATGGCGTGGATGACTGACCTGCAGTCTTATGCATAAAGTGCTTAGTGTGTGTGTGTATTAGTACATTATTACTGTTTTGGGAATTAACAGCAAGTGCAGAACTTCCACGGTTGCCTACAGAGTGCGCCCCCTCTGCTGGTGTACCTGGATTTGGGCATGAAGCTTTTGAATTCAGCCATCACTCATTCCTAAGGAAGCATTTTTGGTATTACTGATAAGTTAGCCAGCTGCCAGCTATTTCAGTTATCTATTGTTGTCTAAGGAAAGGGACAACACTCTTTCTAAGCACCTACTCAGAAATTCACAGCTAGAGAATTAAATCTGTTCAGCAAAATTAGTTACTCCTCAAAGTTGTCTGTCAGCCCGACAACTTCAAGGGAACACACCAGCCCAAACACTTCATTTCCTTGGGAGAAACGAGAGCAAATCTTTTTTTT